>PVIH01015572.1:21234-49195 GCA_004025045.1 Sigmodon hispidus | reverse complement strand
CCCACTCAAGTTGATAAAGAAAATAATAAGAAGCAATGATTCTTTAATGTTTCCAAATCTAAATAGTACGAGATAAAGAGAAGTGAATATTAGACTTGCCTATGTCTTCCAGTTTTCTTTTCTCACCCACATTATTCCAGTGCTTATGTAACAAAGTTATTTGTACTCTTCCTTCAAACATATATATATATATATATATTTCTGAAAAGAGCAATAAAATGCAAGTAGACATAGGCATAAATTCCTCTGCATCTACATAAAGGATTCTCAAAAAATAAAAAAGAAATAGTTGGTGTTAGTCAAAACGCCCAATCCCTGATCACCAGTGCAGTTCTTGGCATTACCTCATGCCTGATACTCATTTATTTTGGCATGCATGCAAAGACCCTGATGCAATTCTTATCTTCTATAAGTATTTAGTGCATACCATGAGAGATAGTACTTGAAAGTATTTTGTGAACAACTTTCCTGAAAATTATGTACAGTTCTGTATGTGGCCAGGCTCTACCACAGACAATTCATAGTGATAACTAAGTCAACAAAGTGTTCTGTCCAGGGAAGTATTCTGGTATCAGACTATCAAGGGATACCCCATGTAACTCCTAAGATATCTACCCACAATAGTAGATATTCAAAGGAAATGGTCATTGTGAAAATACAACTTAAAGCAAATACACAAATGACTCTTCTTTCACAGAAATTACTCATAAAAGCATGCACTGTTAAATGACATGGCTTTCCTTACCTGTGCTTAAGAGTTAATACTCTTCCTACCAACCATTTCATTTTCCATTTCCTTCAACATCTGCTGGACTACATCAGCCTAGCAATACATACTTACCATGGACCAACTCCTTTGCATCTTACTTGTTCAAAGAACATTGGTTATGAAAGGTAGGAGGTCTTCTCAAAAGAACCAGACATGTGGGAAATAACCTGAATAATTTCTTCTAGAAAGATATGAGTGTATTCCAGTCTTGGTGACTATAAGTTATAGGTGTGCCCTGGAAGTTGTATCCCTCTGAAGCTTATTATACAAATTGGTCAATTCCCTGATTGGTTTGGACCCTCAAGGACAGAGACTACACAGAAAAGAAGCTACAACATCCCAATTTCTTATTCCTAGGAGAATATCAGTGGGAATATCTATGATTATTCTCTTCCATGTTTATTCTCTCAGAAGAATCACCATTTCCCAAGATTACCTACCAGTGATAAGTGTCAGCATTTTTTGATTTATACCTTCTTACTTTCACTAGCTTTGGAATTTTTATGAATTAACTTGATGTTGAGTCCTTTAGGCATCTGTGAAGGAGTAGTGTAGCTGTAGTCATTAGTAGCTATTTTGATCATTCTTCATACTGATATCTAGAATGGCTATGCCAATTTGCATCTCACTAACAGTGAATAATAATTCTTTCCCCCCACCTCTCAGCATTTGTTGCCAATTGTTGTTGTAAAAGGTTTTCTGGGCCCGTTTGGGCCCAAAGGTTTCATACCTGGCCGCCGGTGGCTTTTGTCCCCCAAAGCAATGATTCAGACACATATTACTTCATACTGTTTGGCCCATGTCTCAAGCACATTACTAGCTAGTTCTTTCATCTTAATTCAACCCATTTCCATTAATCTGTCTGCCACATGTCTTGGCCCGCGGCTCACCTGTATTCCTTACATGATTCTTCTTTGGGCGTTGGATGGAGACTAACTACACCCTTCTCCTACCTGCCTGTCCTCTGATTCTCCACCCACTTCTATGGTGCCTTACATAGGCCAAACCAGTTACTTTATTTACAGCATACAGAGAACATTCCACCACATTTCCTCTTTTCTGTCTAATCAAAAAGGATGGTTTCAATTTCCAAATAGCAAAATTACATACAACAGAACAGCTCTCAGTCAAAAATTACAGTTACAATATCTAGTCTATTTGTAATTAACAAACTTAGAGAAAATATTCCATTATCTACCTTATCATTGTGAGTCTAAAGTTTCATATCTAACATACCTTTTAAACTAAAAAGAACTATACCTATAATTATTAAACCTTCAACCACATCAAAGACCACAGAAGGATATAATATTATCCAAATAAACAGGAAGTGCAAGCAACTTCCAAAGTCTAAAAAATGACAGAAATGACACCTGTCTGCCTGAACAGTCACCCAAAGTTCCTTTGTAACGTTGGGGCATCATCTTCAGCCTAAAGGCCCAAAATCTCTGGCATACCTTTCATGATGCAGGAAATCTGACACAGTCCATCAGTTGCTTCTCCTTGTGTCCAGAAGAATGCCTGGCAATTTTTTCTGCAAAGCAGGAACCTGAAGGACCATCTCGGCTTGTTTTGCCAACGTTCAGAGGTCACTTTCCTATGGAACCTGCATCTCTAGTTTATACAGCATACTATCAAGCAGCCAATACCAGAACAGTTTCTTGTCCAGTGGCTAACTGTTTCCACAAAGTAAATTCCACATGAAGTTTCTTCAATGCCCATCATTCTCCTGAAATACATTGGTGCTGCCAGGAGCAGACCTGTCTCACTGTCCAGAAAAGTCTAAGTTCTTAAAATAATTTAAATGCCATATTCTGCATGTCTTTGAAGTGTTTGAAGACTACCTATCTAATTGAAATATATCCTTGAATACCTATAAAAATCTAACTAACATGATTATAAGTTTGGTTATCATAGATGACTATTAATCTGCATTTCTCAATTACACATTATAATTTTATATGAGTTACATCAGCATCATACCTTAATCAAGAGTAGAAAAATACATACAGCATAACAAAATTGACCTTAAGTTTATATCAATAAACCAAAATCCACTTATCTTTTCTAATCATTCCTGTATCATATCCTCCCCCCTTTTCTTTTCTTCTTTTTTTAAAGAGATTGACTATGACCATTAACCATTTGTAATGAAAACAAACATTAATAAGTAATATTTTGGGGAAATTGGACGTAGCTTTTTTTTCTTATTATTTTTTGCTGTCAAAGGATGTTGTTGATCTCATGGGGTCTTGAAGCTGGATTATCTTAATTGGCCTCTTGGAAGCTGAGAATGTTTAGGTGGCCTTGGCAAATGAAACTACATTCGCCTAGAACTAATTTATAGGTTTTGATCTTTTATAGAGACAAAAACAGAAACTCTTTTTTTAAGCAACATATTTTTATAAACAGATTTTAAAGTTATCTTTAAAGTATATGTATTTGTTTAACTTAGCAGCCTTCGTAATAAATTGTCTTTTTGTAGTTAGCTCATTAAAAGTTAAAAAATTAAAAGAAAACACAATAACTATAATTTAGACTTTTTGTTTGTCATTTTTATGTGGCCTTTTTATTTTTATTTCTCTCTCTCTCTCTCTCTCTCTCTCTCTCTCTCTCTCTCTGAAGCCTATGGTTATTTTACATATATTGTATTTAGAGGTTTTGTGAGTCTAGATCTGTTTTACTGAGAATTTTTAATCATTTTTTAACCTAAAGAGCTTTTAAATGTCGATATTATTTTAACTGCTGACTCCGCCCCTTTTGGCAGAGTTGTAATATGGCAGAGGAACCCGCTGCATCTCAGCCACTGCCGGAAACTAGAGCGGACTCAGGAAATGTTGTTATCAGAAAAACTGTTTTTAATTCTGGTTTTTTTGTTTGTTTGTTTAGTATAAGCAGAAACTTTAAATCAATCACACTTATGTCAAGTCTTTTGTGAAACGTATGAGTTTAAGCTGTGTGTCGCAAACCGTGCCATTTTAAAAGTTTTGCCTGAATACCATGCTGTCTCTGTACTATAAATTAATTTAGATATGCAATTTAGAAAGCCACTTTTGGCTCTGTTTCAGTGAACTAGAACGCTTTTTAAACTTTTTAAGCTTTTTTAGACTTTATGCGGGTGTTTGCCCCACGTTGGGAAACCATCTGTTGTAAAAGGTTTTCCTGGCTCATGGTGGCTTTTGTCCCCCAAAGCAATGAATCAGACACTTATATTACTTCATACTGTTTAGCCCATGTCTCAAGCACATTACTAGCTAGCTCTTTCATCTTAATTCAACCTATTTCCATTAATCTGTCTGCCACATGGCTCAGCCCAAGGCTCACCTGTGTTCCTTACATGATTCTTCTTTGGGGGTCAGATAGAGACTGACTAACTCCACCCTTCTCCTACCTGTCTGCCCTCTGATTCTCCACCCACTTCTACGGTGCTCTACAGTAGAAGCCAAACCAGTTACTTTATTTACAGCATACAGAGAACATTCTACCACAAATTGTTTTGTTGATCTTAGCCATTCCAACTGAAATGAAATGGAATCTAAAAATTTTTTATTTGCATTTCCCTAATTGTTAAAGATAAAATATTTTAAGGTATTTCTTAGCCAATCTGATTGCTTTTGTTGAGAGCTCTGTTTAGATCACTAGACCATTTTTAGACGGGTTATTGTTTCCTTGACTTTGTTTTATTAAGTTCTTTATATTCTGGGTATTAATCCCCGGTCAAGTGTATAGCTAGAAAAGGTTTGCTCCCATTCTGAGGGATTCTTCTTTACTATACGGAGTGTTTCCTTCACTTCTCAGAAGATTTTAATTCCACTAAGTCCCACTTGTTAACTGTCACCCTTAATTCCTGAGTAAATTGAGTCCTACTCAGAAAGTCCTGTCCTGTACTTGTATCTTATAAGATATTGCCTATATTTTCTTTTTTAAAAAAATTTACAAATAATTTATTCCTTTGTTAGAGTTGGTACACCTTTAAATAGCAACAAAATATACAGTGGTGGAGAACCTGGCACAGAACCCATAAACATTTCAGTCATAATAAGGCTTTCCATGCCTCCTCATCTGTTCAGACCTAATGCCTATTTTCTACTGACAAAGTTATTCTGACCTTAAAACACACATTCTCATTCATGTAAACACAGCAAACCCCTCCTTTGATTACAGTGTGTTGAGAGCAGTGTGCTTTGCTTCTTCAGATTTATGGCACCCCTCTGTTCTGTTTCCAGCTAGAAGTGGCAAAAACTAATTCATTCACAAAGAGTATGTCTCATTCCCTGGATACAGGCAACTGTGAGGACACAGGAACTTACCTTTGGGATAGAGGTTTTCAGAATATGCTTAAGTAGATATGCTTTAGAAATTTCTTAGTGCATACTTTCCTGCAGTGCAATATCCCAAATTCAGATAAAATAATCAGCCTCAAATAATGATAATGTATGTCATGCTTAAAAATAAGCAACTGTAAAATGTAACCTCAAGGCTTTCCATACAGATGAGAAATGCCCCATCAAAAGCATTTTCCTGTTATAGTAACAGAGATGAAGAGAGAACAACATGTAGGTGCCCCTAGAAAGTTAAAGATTTTAATGCACACAACTGGAAGGCTTTAAAAAAAAAAAGTCTTTGTACTCAAAAACTGTATCACAGTGCCCTTGCTAATCTGGTAGATAAGAGAGGTATGAATTTCCTCTAAGAACTAACAGTACATGAGGTATGCTTCTGTCTTCACAGAACATCACAACTGCCAAGCATCTACTGCACTCCACATTTACAGGGATTTTGATTCTGCCCAGTGCATAGTGTACCACCTTGCATATTCATCACATGAAATAAATATAATATACAAAATATTGCTACTGTAAAAAGTGGACATTTCCCCACCTTCCCCTTACAAAATAATCCATGGGAAAGTATGAAAACCCCTCAACCTTCATACAGTGTTGTTGACACCTTTCAGCCTGTGACAGTACCCAGAGCAGCAGGGCTACCCAGGGCAGCAGCAGGGTTATGGTCCTTCCCAGGGAAATGCAGGTCCTCAGTATCCTAATTATCCTCAGGGTCAAGTTCAGCAATAGGAGACTGTCACAGGCAGGCACAGGCTCGCAGAATTCTTTTACAAAATCATCCTCTGATGCCAATAGCACTGCATTCCAGGTGGCAATATCTAGCTCTCCAGCTGTGCCCCCATACTCCTTAGGGAGGATGTTCCTTGGAAGATTTGTGTGGAGAGAGTTCAGGTCAGACCCATGGAGAAAGAACCTGTTTGCTATTTTCTCCTTCAGAAATGGCTTTATGGTGGCAAAAATGCCTTTAAATATCCGAGGTTCATTCACTATGTGGATTGCTTTTATCCAAATAGGGAAGCCATCCTGAAGGATGCCAATCACCTTTTTGGCTATAAAAGGGCCAAAATGAGATGCTTTCGATAAAATGAGATGCTTTCAATAAGCTCACATCTTTGTAGTCTGCAAGAATTACAATTCCATTCACTTGGGTCTCTTCAGACTGAGTAAGTTTTTCTAATGTCAAGTATATGGCTTGGATGTTCTCAGTGACTGGGTAGTTGGCTCAGTATCCATCTGTCTGGTCCGATGCAGAGGACATGGCAGCCTCTGGAGTCCGTGTCGGACAGCACTGTGAGGAATCTGGAGTTAAAAACGTCTTTCAGGGCTGAGGGACTCAGGTTCCTGAAGACCTCTGGCCAGCTCCGCCTGCAGCCATGGTAGTTGACCAGCAGCTGCAGGGCCAGGTCGTAATCAAACCTTTGGGCCCGCAGGAAGCACAACAGGAAGGCATCATCAAGGGACATCCTCAGGTATTGGTACTCCTTCCGCACCCTGTCTCGAAGGGTCCACACATCCCGGAGTCTCCACTCGAGCTTTTCCTGAAGTTCTTCCCTGGCTTTGGTGACCAGGTCTTCTGTTGGCGAGCACACATAGTCAGAAGGCTCAGATGAAGGCAGTGGCAGCTCATTTTCCGTGAGTGAGGCCACAGAAGTGCTGGTTCTCTGAGAGTCACTTTCTTCTGACATTAGCTATCAGAGTTCCAGCCCCCAGCGGCAGGCGGAGCACGGATCACAGCGGTAGGAGCCTCAGCTGGCAGCGCCCATAGTGAAGATTTTAATATTGTCCTTCCTCCTTTTTCTTTTTTAAATTTATCTATTTATTTATATTTTATTTATTTAATAGCCTAGTTTACCATTTAAAAATTCCTAATGCTAGAAAGACAGGGTTGTGCAAAGGTAATCAGATCTAGAGATGATTTTTTTTTTACTATGAATAAAGTCATATTTTTTATCCGTGTATATCCTTGTTCAAGCTCCCTTCCCCCTCCCACCCCTTCTAGTCACTCTCTCTTCTCCACATCATTTTATCTCCTCCCCAGCAAGGGCAAGAGGTCCCAAGGTCCCAATGTGGCTTAGTTCAACCTCCACTCCTGGCAGATCCACTTGCCTCACCGCAACATCAAGACTGGATCAGGTGTTCCTCTGGAGGGAGTGAGATTCAAGGTGCCGGTCTAAGGTGTTTGTTTGTGGTGGCACACACTGGTAGGATTTGCTGAAGGAGGCAGAGGCAGGAGGACCATGAGTTCTATTGATGATTTTTGACCAGCAAGTGGAGCAGGTGCAATACCAGCTCAGGCTCAGCACGCTAGGAGTGAATGCTCAAGGAAGCCAGACTAGTGTCTGCCCAGGTGCTTGTGCACCCTGAGCAGAATTGGCCTGGGAATATAGCAGTGGACACATGGATGGACTGTGAGGAACCAGGGATTTGTGCCTGAGAAGGCAGCAATGCCATACCCCAAAATGCAGAAAAGTAAGCTGGGGGGGGGGCATGTCTTTGCTCTCCTCTATACTGCAGAGGCAGCTGGAATCACACCATCTTTGTGTGATTTAATAATGTCCCATGTAGGCACCTGATAATGCAATTTCTTTTACAGTTTATTATAAAACTCAGGGATAAATACTAAAATAAAAATGTGAGACAATAGCAAGTGGCCTCAAGACATCACCTTTATCCACTTACTGGCTCAAAAGACCATGCAAGCTCCTCTTCCCTGGCTCTTCTCTTTCTCAAGCCCACCAGGGAACTTTATGATCCATTCTGATCAGCTGAATGTGAACCCTGCCTATTGAATCAATACTTAATTCCATTGGACATCAGACCACAACATAGGTAAGATTCCATAATAGTCCTGCCTTAAACTGGGAAAGTTTGGCAGTTGGCTTCTTTTGTGTTCTGATTGTCCAATTTAGACAACATACTATCAGCAGTTGAGAAAGGGCAGTTTCTTTGCCCAGAGGCAAACTTTGCCAAAAATAAACTCTATATGAAGGTTCTTTGATGTCATTATCTTTTCCTAAAGTAAATTGGTGCTACTTGGAGCAGACATGTTTCACTGTCATGAAAAGCCTTATGTTAGTTATTAAAACATCTTAAATGCCATATTCTGTAGGTCTCTAAAATGTTTGAATACCATCTACCTGTCCAAAACATATCTCTGTTTGATCTTAAAAATATAACTAACATGACACCAAATTTAGTTGTTATAGATGACTTACTAATCTGTATTTCTTAATTATCTTAAATAGTTTATAATAATTTCTAACAACTAGAGATTTATATTACATTGCTAAATGAGCTGCATGAGTATAATACCTTAAGTAAGAGTAGAAACATATATACAGTATAGCAAAAACAATCTTAAACTTGGATCAATATACAAAAATCCATACTAATGTAAAATATTTAAGACTAGTAGTCGCTTTTTAACTTAAAAGTAGATTCAATCATCTATACTTTTTCCTATCATTTCTATACTACATCTCTTTTTCCTATCAGAAAGAGATTCTTGAATCCAACCTCTTGTTTAGCTTCCTCCCTTATTTGCTTACTCCCTTATTAGCTTCCTCCCAGCAACAATTTGCAACCAACTCCCCTAAAGGACAAACATCCATAACCCACCAAATGAGCATAAAACACTTACCCCACCTCTTGGGAACATGGGCGTCACATTCTCTAGACTGCTTCATATTGTCTGAAGGTGATGATATCTTTAAGGGACCCTGAGAAAACTGGAATAATGTTCAAGTCCTGGGAAAGCTACTGTATTATTTGTTGCTCGGTCTCTATATAATTGGAAAGTGGAAATCTTATCTGAAGTTTGGCTGGAGTAGTCTGTGAGGTTGGACAATCTAAGATAGCAGCTTTAATCTTGTCCTGGATATAGATTTTTGAGAAAACTGAGGCATTCTGAGAGGCTGGATGAATTGCTTTGACCAATTGTCTTCATTGGTATTGTTGTACCCATGTTGAGACACTCCCCCCCACCAAAGACCACCAGGGAGCTGGATTCCAATGCAAACACATAAGGGTCAGTTTATTCTTTCAGGCAGGTTCGAACCTGGGCCAACACTCTATGTTCCAATGCAGAGGAGGGAATTCGGACCCAAGCTCTGGGGTCAGAGGGTTTTTAAAGAAAAAAAAATACATAAATAGGGTGTTACACATCTTGGCATTTTAGAATTGAGCAAAGGGGTATAAGACAGAGTAATTCTTGGAAACTATTGGTTAAACTTTCAGTGTGAAACCAAGTTTTTGAATCTATTGGTTGTCAGGTGCATCCCTGATATTTTTCTTAGATTCTTCTTAGACCTAGGCCCTGCCCTCAGGCACTAAATGGTCTTTCTCTGAGATAAAATTTTATCACAATAAATCTATGCCTTCACAGTGACTAGTCCTTTTTCTGGAAAACACACAAACTTTTAAAGGTAACATATGTATCTGCATTAACACATTATGGAATGTGCAGTGTGCACAAGTCAGCTAAAAATGGTTTTTGTTGTATGAACAGATTTTTAAAAAATCCGTCAACTTTATAAGTCTGTTTGGACTGTATAACCAAACTGTCATAAGGACTCTGTAGCCAACAAGATTCATAATGTTCTCATCCAGTCTCAAAGCTATTCCAATGTAGAGAGATCACATGTCTTGCCTATCCTCTTATGCCTAGTTTTCCGCCATTCAGCTCTTTATTAAACCAATCAGAAGGCACCTTGGCGGCGCCGGCAGCCATGGGCCCTGGCTGGTCCCCCGCGCCGTCTGTGGCCGCTGCTGTGGCGCAGGCTGGTCTCGCAGCGAGCCGCCCCTGCGGTGTCTTGGTTCCCCGGCTTTCTCAGCTGGCAGAGTGATGGCTTTCGGCTGGACCCGCGACCGGCCTGACCCCAAGCCCGGCGCGCGGCCTGCACTGTGGGCCTCAGTCGGAGGAGCGGACCGATGGCGACGCTAGTCTGCAGCCCGGAGCCGAAGATCACATTGGCACCAAATTTGACATCGATATGCTGGTCTCACTTCTGAGGCAGGAAAATGCCAGAGACATTTGTGTGATCAAGGTTCCTCCAGAAATGAGATACACAGACTACTTTGTAATTGGGAGTGGGACTTCCAGCCGACACTTACATGCTATGACTTACTACATCGTGAAGATGTATAAACACCTGAGATGTAGAGGTGATCCATACGTCAAGATTGAAGGGAAGGACACTGACAACTGGCTGTGTGTGGATTTTGGCAATATGGTGGTCCATTTGATGCTTCCAGAAACCAGAGAAACCTATGAATTAGAGAAATTATGGACTCTACGCTCTTTTGATGACCAGTTGGCTCATGTAGCAACTGAAACATTACCTGAAGACTTCATTCTTGGACTAGAAGATGGTACCTCATCCCTTGGATAAAATCAAGTAATGCCTTTCATCCCTTAGATATAACAGCCATCTGCAAATTCAGATCCTGGCCCTGTCTGCCCGGTTACTATGAGTTTTGTCTACCTCTTGGACATTCATGCTGATAAAGGCTGTGCAGAGACTGTCGATGAATTAGCTCACAGACCAAGAAGCAGTAATTCAGTCCCAGTTTTTCAGCCCACTGCCTTTACTCTTGAGATCCTATCATGATTACTAGTCCTGATTTTCAAGAGTAACTCAAGTTCTCTGTTCAGATTATTAAATTTGTTTAAATGTAAATCTTATTTACCATGGAATGGCTAAAGCCTGAGAAGAGTATCTCTATAAGCCTTGCAGAAGAAAGTAGAATATTTAGATTATTAGGAAAAGCCATGCAAATCTGTAGTTATTAGTTCATATTAAATAGGAGAAACCAAGGTTAACCTTAATGTACAGGAGTTGAGAAAAACTTGCCAGTAGATTACTACTGCCCAGTGTAAGATTCATATTGTAGGAACAAATTCAAGACCACTCAGATGAAGACGCACTACAAAAGCCGTGGCTTATGATGAACACTTTTATTCTGCATCAAGGTACCTGGGAAACGAAGCTGCATTTGGGGCACGTTATAGATGAGTGATCCATACATGGTGAGCACAGAACTCAGTTACAGAATTACTCTTAGTGCCAAGGACTCCAGACTACCAAGCTTAAGTGAAAGGAAAACATGATCTGCCACTCCTAGAAGGCTGGACATGAAGCTGGCAGAATCAAACCAGATATGCATGTAGCACCTGTCAGTTAAAAAACAAAACAGCAAATACTGGAAAACCCAAATATTGAGGAAGATTTTTGGCTGTAAACACATCTCCCCTGAAATCTAAACAGAACAAAAGCAGTTTAAATCCACTGTAAAGAAAAAAAAAAATGAATGCTAGATGTAAGCATTGTAAGAGGGGGGCACTTTTTGGTTAAAACTACAAAATAAACTGGTTTTATGAAAATGAAAAAAAAAAAAGAAGGCACCTTGGCAAAGACACATCTTCACATATACAAAATAATGATCCTATAACATGAGATTCTTTCATTTCTTGTATTCTACTGGTGGTGCTTGCCTCTAAGGTTTCTGTTCAAGTTCCTACACTTTGTTTCCTCATTTCCTCAGTTTGGGTTTTGTTGATTCTATTTCCACTTTCAGTTCTTAAACTTTTTATTCATATTCATCAAATACTTGTGTTTTCATAAATTCCCTTAGGTGATTTATTCATTTTTCTTTAAGGACCTCTATCATATACATAAAGAATATCTAAGGTCTTTTTCTCTTTTTTAAGATTTATTTATCTATCATGTTTACAGTATACAGAAGAGGGTACCAAATGTCATCATAGATGGTTGTGAGCCACCATATGGTTGCTGGGAATTGAACTCAGGACCCCTGGAAGAACAGTCAGCACTCCCAACCTCTGAACCATCTCTCCAGCCCTAATGTCTTTTTCTTATGCTTCAGCTATGGTACAAAACTAAGGGCGGGCGAGAGTGTGGCTGAGTGCATCGCACAGAGCCGCCACAGGCAGCTGGGTGTCTATCCTGGAGTGGCTGAAGTTCCTGCCAGATCTCGGCCAGACTAATTTTAGAAAATGCCAAGAAGGAAGTTTGCCAAGGGTGAAGTGGTCAGAGGTCGATGGCCTGGGAGCTCCCTTTATTATGAAGTAGAGGTTCTGAGCAATGACAGCAAATCCCAGCTGTACACTGTAAAATACAAAGATGGAACTGAACTGGAACTGAAGGAAAGCGATCTCAAGCCTTTAAAATCCTTTAAGTAAAGGAAAAGTGGCTCAACTTCCAGCTCTCCTCCAAGATGCCAGAGCAGTCACTCAAGGTCGCGCTCCGGATCCCCTGGCAGGGCACCAAAAGGTTCAAGAAGCTCTGCCTCTGCTTCCCACCAGGCCAACATTAAGGAAAAGGTAACACAAAAGGAATTTTTGCAAGTTTACTTGACCCTGCTTGTATTGAAGCCTTTTGGAAACAGCATCAATGTGTACAATGGGGAGCTGGAACACATGGAGAGGAATGACATATCTCAAAAAAACAAGCAGGAAAGAGTCATTTTGTCACCAGAAGACAGTTATATAGCTGCACAGTACAGCCTTTGTCCAAAATGAGAAGAGGTCAAAGTCAAAAAAATAGAGTCCAAGGAACAGAAACTCATTACTAAAGCACCTGCACCTTTAGAAATCTTTCAAGTGACCACTCTACAGAGGAAGGACTTGGAGTTTGGAGGAGTACCTGGTGCATTCCTCATCATTCTGGGCCTGCCTGCTGTCCTGTTCTTGTTCCTGCTGCTGCTACTGCAGTAAAGACAGAAGGACCCCAGCCTGCTAAGATTCCCTCCTCCTGTGCCAGCTTTGGATGAACTGTGGAAAACTAGAATGTGTGGCATCTACCTCCTCTGGTTTTTTTGTTCAAGCTCTTTTATCTTCTGCCAGTTGGGAAAGCTGTAGAAGGAACACCTCTTGTTGATGGAAGAAGACTCAAATATAGACTAAATGGATTCTTTTATTATTATTATTATTATTATTATTATTATTATTAACAAAGAAGTCACACTTTCTAGCCTTGTATATCCTTATTCAAGGTCCTTTCCCCCTCCCAACACATCAGGTCATTCTCTCTTCTCCACAACTCCCCATCCCCTCCCTGGGCAGGCGACAGGCAATCCCATGGTCCCACTGTCCCAATATTGCTTAATTCAGCCTCCACTCCTGGCAGATCCAGTTTTCTCCCCCAAACCTCCAGACTGAGTCAGGTGTTCCTCTAGGGGGAGTGAGATCCAAGGAGTCAGTCCAAGGTGTTTCTGATCCCAAGCTGTTCAGTAGTTGTGGTTTACAGCTTGGGCATGCTTTGCTTTTTTCTTGTTTATTTGTTTGTTTAGAGACCACTAAAGAGTGAGTACATCCCCTGCTTATCTTTCTGGGTTTGTGATACCTCGCTCAGGAGGATATTCTCCAAATCCATCCATTTGCCTGCAAATTTTAGGATATCATTTTTTCTTACTGCTGAGTAGTACTCCATTGTGTAGATGTACCAGTTTGTTAATCCATTCTTCAGTTGAGGGGCATCTAGATTGTTTCCATGTTCTTGCTATTACAAATAACACTGCTATGAACATAGTTGAGCTAATGCCTTTGGAGTATGACTGCATCTTTAGGGTATACACCCAGAAGTGGTATTGCTGGGTCCTTGGGAAGATTGATTCTCAAGTTTCTGAGAAACCACCATACTGCATTCCAGAGTGGCTGAACAAGCTTACACTCCCACCAACAATGGAGGAGTGTTCCCCTTGCTCTGCATCCTCTCCAACATAGGCTGTCATCTGTGCCTTTTATCATAGCCAATCTAACAGGTGTCAGGTGGTATCTCAAAGTTGTTTTGATTTGCATTTCTCTGATGGCTAAAGATGATGAGCACTTTTTCAGGTGCCTTTCAGCCATTCGTAATTCTGCTAATTCCCTTTTTAGATCTGAACCCCATTTTTTGATAGGGTTATTCAAGGTTTTGGGCTCTAGATTCTTGAGTTCTTTATATATCTTAGAGATCAGTCCTCCATCACTTGTAGGGTTGGTGAAAATCTTTTCCCATTCTGTAGGCTGTCATTTTGTTCTATTGACAGTGTCCTTGGCTTTACAGAAGCTTCTCAGCTTCAGGAGATCCCACTTCTTGATTGTTGGTCTTAGTGTCTGTGCCACTGGTGTTATATTTAGGAAGTGGTCACATGTACCAATTCGTAGAACTGTATTTCCCACTTTCTTTTCTATCAAGTTTAAAGTGGCTGGGTTTATGTTGAGGTCTTTGATCCACTTGGATTTGAGTTTTGTGCAGGGTGACAGGCTTGGATCTATTTGCATTTTCCTACACACTTCCATCCAGCTATGCCAACACCATTTGTTGCATATACTATCTTTTTTCCATTGAATATTTTGGGCCTCTTTGTCAAAGATTAGACCTAACCCTAACCCTATGATCTTTGACTAAATGGATTCTATACTTTTGTCCTGACATCTGCCGTCATGGGAGCATCTCTCTTTTGGGGCATAGATCTGTGTTATATGTACACTCACTTCCTTCAGTTTGCACTTGCAGCCACTGTTTTTTCAGTGGTCTTGAGTGTTTATTTCTACGACCACTCTTTGAAGGCCCTTAGGGATGAGCTGTTACCTGCCAGTTCTGAAAATGCTGTTTATGATTTCTTCATTGGCTATGAATTAAATCCTCAAATTGGTGCTTTTGATCTTAAATACTTTGGTGAATTGAGTCCGGGATTGATTGGATGGGTGGTTATTAACTTGGTGATGCTTTTGCCTGGAAGTCCAGCAACGAGGTGCCCCATCCTTGGCAATGGTCTTGGTTAATAGTTTCCAGCTCTTGTATGTGGTGGATGCCCACTGGAATGAGGAAGTGTTGCTGACTACCATGGACAGCATCCACGTTGGCCTTGGCTTAATGCTGGCCTTTGTGGATTTAGTGGGGGTCCCATTCACCTACAGCCTTCAGGCTTTTTACCTGGTAAGCCATGTCCAAGACTTGTCCTGGCCATTGGCTTCTGTCATCATTGCTCTCAAAATCTGTGGCTACGTAATCTTCTGTTCTGCAAAATCTCAGAAAAATGCATTCCAGAAGAATCCCACTGATCTGAAGCTGGAACATTTAAAGATCATACTTCCACTGGGGCGAGTCTGCTTGTTTCTGGATGGTGGGGCTTTGTTTGCCATCCCAATTACTTGGTAGATCTCATCGTGGCTTTGGCCTGGTCCCTCCCATGTGGGTTTAGCCACCTCCTGCCTTATTTCTATGTCATCTACTTCACTGTGTTGCTTGTCCACCAAGAAGAATGCAATGAGCACCAGTGTAAGAGAAAGTATGGTCTGGTCTGGGAGAAGTACTGCCAGCATATACCCTACTGTGTTTATTGACCGTCATGTGCTTGATGCCTCCACAGGTAAAACACCTCTCACAAAAAAGAAGTCCAAACCAACTAACTGTTGATGCACTGACAGGATCTCTAAGTTTGTTTTTTGAGTCAGGACTATAGAGCCAAATAGTAGTTATTTTAATGTAGTTGTATAGCAGTTAATATAGGGGAAATATAAAGGTGGTAGAACTTGCTTGTTAATAGAAAAAAATTAATCCCTAAAAATCTGAAGTCTTATTTTTGTAGTTTTTATTTTTCAATTTTTTGTTTTTGCCTTTTTTAAGTGAAAACCCTTCAAGTAAATCTATGCTTCATTGTACCTAGGAGACATTAGTGAAAATCTGCCTCTAAATATGTGTCAGCAAACCCCAGCCCAGTATTGGTGGTTTATGTGAAAAGTAACCAGAGCTCTTGCAGGCCGTTTAAGGGCAACCATTCATAGTAGTGGTCTGACCTCAGACTTTAAAAGTGCATTTGGAAATGTAAATACATAGCTTACTTTTATATAATATACAGAAAGTTGTGATTATTCTGTACAGTTTTTGAATGTAATATAACTGTCAGGAATGTAAAGAATTTTAAACATTTTTCAGTGTTTTAAATTAAGTTTTTGTAAAGTTATGTGAATTTAAAAGTGTAAAGCAATTAGAATTCATTTAAAGTTAAAATACAGGAAAGTTACTTTTCTTTACCCAAAGTTTGTGAATTTGGCTTTCACTACCTCTATTTGCAGGTGTGTTTGCCTTTATAAACTATTGCAAATAGAAAAAAAAAAGTATATTTTTGGAGTAATAGCACTATTTAAACATTTTTACATACACTGGTGTTGGAAAATTGCCATTTCAGATATTTCAAAAATATTTACTTAAAATTTAAGTTTTTGCTACTGTTTAGATCATACAGTTTATACTATGTTGTATCCTTTATGTCTTCAGAACTCTCTAGAAAGGAGTTCTGCCTGAAACAACTTTAAAGACCTAGTTTATGGATTTGCCAGGAGTGGAGGCTGAACTAAGCAATATTGGGACCTTGGGACCGGCTGCCCATGGGGGGGATGGGGAAATGTGGAGAAGAGAGAATGACCTGATGTGGTGGGAGGGGGAAGGGACCTTGAATAAGGATATACAAGGATAGAAAATGTGACTTCTTTATTCATAATAAAAAAAAGGAAAAAATATTTAGAAGTGGGGGAAATTGTTCTTAGAAGTGGGGGAAATTGTTCTTAGAAGTGGGGGAAATTGTTCAATGTTTTCAAAAGACTTCCTTAAGAAACTGGTTCAAAATGTGACTTTCTGAATTTGCTTCAGTGATTTACTACCATAATTAATATTTGAAATTCTAAAATAAAGTATGCTATATTATGTTATAATAAAAAAATAAAGACCTAGTTTAACCTTTTTGTTTTCTGTCTCAATTTAATAGATGTAATAAACTGGTTGTAGCCATTGAATTCTAGTGAAGTTGATTAGTTTTTAGTCCTGGAGCAGGACAAGCAACAAATTCATTAGACTTTTATATTCAAAACTTCATTGTCTTCAGAATCTTAAACATGAGAATGCAATTACAGTGTAGACATTTGCATTTCGATTACACACATTACATAGGAGCCAGGTGTAAAGTGTTTATTCAGATGCAGCTAAAGTGTATGTAAATTAGCTTTTATTAATGTGACCGTGAAGTTGACACTCTGCATATATGAAATTGTCACTGTTTTACTAGCAAGTGTTTTTCTATTTTGTTTTTCTCCTGGTATCGGCATGTATGTGCTGAACTTACAAAGAAATTTTGAATAAGACTTTGGGTTCTTTTGAGTTCTTTGAAAAGATTCTGAGATAGGGTAGTGCTCCAACGTCTGGGTATCAGATGCAGGTTGTTTTTAATTTGATGTCTGGCAAGTTTTGTATTAAAATTTTAGTTGAAAATAAAAAGTTACTTTGATTTAAAAAAAAAAAACAAAACAAAACTAAGGGCCTACTGTGATAGAATTGCCAGGCTCTAGTGGAAACAGCATGTCAGGCTTGATGACAAGTGTCTTTAGTGAGTCACATTGTCAGTCCATACCTGTCTTTTGATGAATTTAATCATCATATTTGAAGCATCTATTTTATAAAATGATCATGCACCATGACTTTGATTCACAACTATAATGCAATGTTTATTCAATATATGCAATAATCAGGTGTCACGCATCACATAAAAGAGTAAGAAAATCACCATAGAAAAAGTTATAAAAATAAAAGGCATTTAAAAAGTCAACTCTTTCATGATACTCTCAACAAATATAGAAATGATTGCACCTTAATTTATAAGTTACTGTGTTTGTATGACAAGCCAGTGGCTATCATCATACTCGATGAAAACTCCAGAGCTTTTCCTTTAAGATAAAAAAACAACAGTATCCCTGCTTGGAGCTTGTATTCATCATAATACGGCAAGTTTGAGCCAATTAAGTAAGAAAAGAAAAGACATCTAAAGAATAAAGACAAAAATTTCTGCATATACTTTCACATCATATGGAAGAAAAATTGGTAGGTAGAGCTACCTGAAACAGTTTCAGAGCTCCTCATAAAATTATAAATACACCAACTAAATAATCTAACAAACACTCAATGAATGCTTACAGAGATAGTTACAATCTATTTTCAATGTAGCAGTTCAATTTATTTCCAATAATAAAGTATGGAAACAACCTAAGTGTTCATTTGTATAAAGAAATTTCCCTTAAAACTGGGGAGATGAGAAATTGACTTTGTCTTAAGGTGGAAAACAAGAATGAAACCCAAAGTTCTCCTCTGACCTCTACATGCATGCTGTAGAGCCGACATTCATGCACACAGAGATGCATGTAGACATACATCACATACATGCATACATACAAATATTTTTAGTCTGTTCATAAAAAGTAGTATGTCTGCCTTTTTTGTATTTTAAAGAAAATTCTTTCATGCAAGACAACAGGCATGAAACCAGAAGACATTTTGTTATGTGAAAATAAGCCAGACACAAAAACTAAAAATACACTATCATATTTAAATGTGGACTATAGCTGCTTGAAGTTGTATATGCATTTAATCCCAGCAATTGGTATGCAAAAGCTCACCAGGTTGATCTGCATAGTAAGTTCCAGGACAGTCAGAACTACGTAGTGAGACCCTATCTTTAAAAGAAGGGAGAAATATAATCAAAGAGAAGAAAAATGTAATTGTGGTTACCAAGAGCTAACAGTTAATGTTTATGAGTTATTGTTAAAGGTTATAAACTTTCAGTTACAAGTAACTTGAGTGCAGTTGATGAGTATAGTTAACAATATAACTTACCTGAATTTTCTAAGGTAGTAAAAAGTGCTTCATAATACCAAAACCAAATTACTGTATCACATTTTAGTCTGAAAACTGTTTTATAGTGTATACATATATTCCACAGAATCTTATACATCTTAAATAAATTTTTAAGACTGGAAAGTCATTAAGTGCAAATATTAAAACTATTTCTAATATTAAAAATGCAAAAAACATCTAAACAAATTTATAAAAATATTGAGAAAAAATTCTGCTAGTATATAAGATCTTAAGACATAAAAACAATCTCATATTCTATACACACATTTTCCCAAATGTGAACCACTTCATATTTATTGAATATTGATGACTAATGTAAATAATTAACTTTCCAACATTTCTTACAGTCATAAAATCCTCCACTGTGGGGAGAGTTTGGGAAGGGAAAGGGAGTTGGAACAAGGGGATACATGAATAAAAAAAAAAAAACTTTATTCTATAAAAATAAATTTAAAAAAAATTTCCCACTGTGGTACTATAGGTAATCAAAGCATTGAGCAGAAATACAAGTTTCCATTGTGTACAAAGTTTCTCTCACATACTTATAAAAAGCCTGTGAAACAGTGAAGCTTCAGAGTTCATATAAAATTGATTTTGAGCATTCTAGTGCCTTTCCATTCTTTTAAGTTCATGACGCATCTTTGTAACATAAGTTCACATCTTTAAAGTTAACTAGTATGTAAATAATCATTTTACAAATAGCTTACACTGATAAGCTTTCTTGCCACTGTGAATTTGAATGCACTGCTAAAGCAATAGAACTTCCCAACACAGTCTCTTCATTCCTTCCAACCAAAGAATTTATCTGAATGGTTTTTATGTGTTCGGTAAGATGAGAACTACTAAAAGTTATTCCATAACTTTTACATTTATAGGCTTTCTCTCCACTGTGAATTCTTACATGTTTACTTAGATGCGAGTAAACAGCAAAGGTTTTTCCACACTCCTTACATTCATAGGGTTTCTCTCCAGTGTGAGTTCGCATGTGAATATGAAGGTAAGAAGAACATGTAAATGCCTTCCCACACACGTTACACTCAAAGGGCTTTTCTCCAGTATGAATTCTCAGATGTGCAATAAGATATGAAGAAGAAGCAAAGGCCTTTCCACACTGGTCACATTCATATGGTTTCTCTCCTGTGTGACTTCTTACATGTTCAAGGAGGCCTGAAGATGTAGTAAAGGCTTTTCCACATTCTTTACACATATAGGGCTTCTCCCCAGTGTGAGTTCGTATATGTTTTGTGAGACCAGAACGCACAGTGAATGCTTTCCCACATTTCTCACACTTATGAGGTTTCTCTCCTGTGTGAATTCTTACATGTTTACTTAGATGTGAAGAAACAGTGAAGGCTTTCCCACATTCCTTACATATATAAGGTTTCTCTCCAGTGTGAGTCCGTATGTGATTATGAAGGTAAGAAGAACATGCAAATGCTTTTCCACACACATTACATTCAAAAGGGTTTTCTCCAGTGTGTGTTCGTAAGTGCTTAGTAAGGCTTGTGCGCTCAGAGAAGGCTCTGTCACATTCTGTACATACATAGGGCTTCTCTCCAGTGTGAGTCCGCATGTGAATTCGAAGATAAGAAGAACATGTAAAGGCTTTCCCACATACTTTACACTCAAAGGGCTTCTCTCCAGTGTGTGTTCTCAAATGTGTAATAAGCGTTGAAGAAGAAGCAAAAGCTTTCCCACAATAATCACATTCAAAAGGTCTCTCCCCCATGTGACTTTTCATATGTTTAATAAGGCCTGAGGTTGAAGTGAAGGCTTTCCCACATTCCTTACATTCATAAGGCTTCTCTCCAGTATGTATTGGTAAATGTTTACTAAGGCCAGAGCGCCCTGTAAAGGCCTTGCCACAGTCCTTACATTTATAGGGCTTTATTCCAGTGTGAACCCGAAAGTGATCATTAAGGCATGAGGAATTTCTAAAGCATTTTCCACAAACCTTACATTCAAAGGGCTTCTCTTCAGTGTGAGTTTTTAAGTGCTGAGTTAGTGGGTAACACCTAGAAAAAGATTTCCCACATTCCTTACACTGATAAGGTTTCTCCCCAGTGTGGGTACGCATGTGAATATTAAGGTTGGCAGAATATTTAAAACTTTTTCCACATTCCTTCCATTCATAGGATTTTTTTTCAGTGCATGTTTGACCATTCCCAGCATGGCTCATAGCTGAGTTTAAAACATCATCACACTGTACCCATTTAAAGAGTTTGTCTTCATTGTGAGTTCTCCCAGATGCCTTAAGGTACAACTGACTATCAAAGGCTTGCTGAAATTCACTAGGTTTGAGGACTTTGGCTTGTACAAATGTTGTCTGGTAAGCAGCATTTGCAGCCAGACTGATGTCTTTTCCATATTGGCTCAATTCAGCACCTTGGTCTGCAGAAGAGGTTTTCTCAGGCAAAATAGAAAAGGTTTGTCCATGCTGAACACAATCATAAATGTTTCTTCCATTTTGAATACCTATGTGTGTTGGACTACATGAAGGTTCTTTGACGATGTCTCCAGGTGACTTAAAGTCACAGAGCTCCTTTCCACTGTGGCTACTTGACTGTTTTGAAAAAAGTAAGAAAATTTTTTCAAATTCATTAGTATACCTCACTCATCTAAAGACATGAGCATGACACAGATGATGATTTTTTTCCATTTTAATTACGTGTTTCACTCAATGTGAATGAAAATCATACTGCAAGAATCTTATGCCATATGCTATAATTCTGAAAGGCTTTTTATTCTTTCATAAAGCTATTTTAAAAGACCAATATCTACAACTGTAGGTAGAAATATGTACTATGGGAACTCAAGTTTCAAACAAGAATTAGAACATTTTTCTACACTGTGGATGTAAGCTATTTCTAATACCTCTATTTAGGAAGATTTTGATGAAAATTACATAAAACACCAAATCTATTTCAATGAAGAAAATATAAAATATCTCTTGTGATTCTTACCAGTTCTATCTTATTTGGCATTTTTAGCTGAAAAATATCCTGCTGAAACATCATCCCTCTGGTGTTAAGTTGAATAGCCCATTCTGAAGTTAAACAACAATAAAAAAAAAAAGTAAGTGCTTACACAGTAAAATAGAAATATTAATAATTTTGCATCTCATTTGAATATTCCTATTAAACAAATTTAAAACAAAGCTATGTGATATGTTAGCAACTTGGCTAAACTTATGATTTTACAGGCTGGGATACAGGTCTATATCAGAATAAAAGAGGTCCTATGGGCTAGAGAGACAGCTAAGAGGCTAAAAGAATTTGATGTCCTTGTTAAAAATAAAACACCCAGATTCAGCCCCCAGCACACATATCAGACAGCTCACAACTACTAGTGACTTCATTCCAATGATCCTAACACTCTCCTCTGGCCACCACAGGCACCTTTATGTACAAGACACACATGAACTCACACAGACTCAAATACATCACATAAAAATTTAAACAACAACAAATATTTTTAAGAGGCCCTGGATCCAATAGTCAATAATAATGATGATAACATAAACATAAAATGTAATTACGAAAAGAATAGGCAGTTAAAATTTAGAAATAAATTCACTGTGAAATATAAATGTACTAGTAATAAGAGAGTATTGTTAGAAAAGAAAGAAAGATCTGGACTACTGAGATTATAAAAAGTCTAAGTAGATAAAAAATAATATAATTTGGAAATAGCTCCCAAACTTTAAATTCCAATGGCCTCAGCCTCCTGACTCAAGTTCTCACTTCTTGGTAATATATCTTAATGGTAGAGCATGTGCTTAACTTGCCATGCCATCCACAGAACTGGGATGGGGTGGGGTTTCCCCTGCTGTATTCCAAATAGACTGAACTCCCAAACATTTATCTTGGTAAACTCCTCTCTTGACTACTCTAAATTCTTTTGCCTCCAAACAAGAGCTTGAGCTAAATTTGATGACCTCATATTCTATACATGAAGAATGATACATACATAAAAGCAGATCAAGCAAGAAAGGGAATACCTTTCCATGATTTATAAATGTTTCCAATAGCAGCAATGAAATACAGCTGAAGACACCAATATGTAAATACCCCTTTTATGGGTCGATAGGTACTGATTTCTTTCCATTAAAGCCTAATGTGATGATTACAAGAACAAGATAAAACACTAATACTGGGCCAATGGAACAGCTCACCAGGTAAAAATGCTTTGACATTAACCACAACCACCTGATTTACATGTTTGGACACAGTGGAAGGAAAGAACTGATTCCCATAAATTGTCTATTGATTTTAGATGTACACTGTGACAAAAAAAATTTATAAACAGAACATTTTTAAACACTAATATTAATCAAATAAAAAAGAAAGTGTAAGAACTGTGTGTCTCTAATTGGCCTACAACTTTGGAGACTAAACTGACTTTGAACTCACAGAGTTCACACACTCTGCTTCCTGGAGTACTAGGATGAAAGGCATGTGTCACCACATCCACAACACCTTTGTTATTATGGAAGAAAAAAATTACACTAGCAGTTAAATATTCCAGTGTATCAGAATCATGTGGAAGGACCATTAGAACAGAGATAGTAAGGATATCAAACTAAGTACCTCTGATTCAATTTGTCAAAGATAGTCTGATAATGTCCTTTTAGTAGAGTAGTGATTTCGACTGTGTCTTCGAAACCACCACAACTGATTAAACACAGAAGGACAGATTTTGAGGTCTCTGTTTTTCTTCTCTCCCTATGTCTCTATCTCTCTCTGTCTCTGTGTCTCTTCCTCCTTCACTCCTTCCTGGTTTTTTTTGTTTGTTTGTTTGTTTGTTTGTTTGTTTTTTGTTTCTTTGTTTTTTTTGTTTTTTGAGACAAAGTCTCTCTATAATCCTGGCTGTTCTGGAGTTGGCTATGTAGTCCAGGCTGAAATCAACTACACAGAGATCCTTTTGCCTCTACTTCTCTAGTACTAAGATTAAAGATATGTGCCACTGTGTCTGGCCTTTTGTTATTTTCTAGCCCTCTGTTATTTTCAACTGCCCTTAGAGCTGCCATCACCAATCCTAAAACACAGAAAATTTATAGGTGTGATGGCTCAGAAGGTAAAAGTGCTTGATGCCAAGCCTGACAACCTAAGCTCTATCTCAAGAACTCAAGTAATAGGAAATGACTCCCAAAAGTTTTTCTCTGAACTATCACACACAGACACACACACACACAGACACACACACACACACAGACACACACACCTTAAATTAACAAAATGTAATTAGAAAAATATAAATATTTTGTTCTGTAAGAGTCTAAAGAGAATGAGGGGAACCTCACCTACTGTGGCCAGGTTCTGGTAGTTCTCCAGCATCACCTCTCTGTAAAGGTTCCTTTGTTTTGTGTCCAGTAAAGTCCATTCCTCCTGGGTGA
The DNA here is from genome assembly GCA_004025045.1 of Sigmodon hispidus. Classification (NCBI taxonomy): domain Eukaryota; kingdom Metazoa; phylum Chordata; class Mammalia; order Rodentia; family Cricetidae; genus Sigmodon; species Sigmodon hispidus. Next base: position 25,000 of record PVIH01015572.1, on the reverse strand, counting down.
AGTCTATAGCCACATCCTCAAAGGTCACTGACTCCTACAATCACACACACTTAGATTTGAGCCAACTAAACATCTCCATCCAAGGTCATAGGAAACTAAATGCTACAAAGAATTGGGAGTTCTCCAGCAGTCTATGCCAGAGTTCAGTGAATAGCCCTTGGCAATCTTTATATTTATCTCACTACTATTAATTTTCACTTTCACAACTTACTTTTAAAGACAGGGTTGGCCAGGTTGGCTGACCCTAAACTCTCTACTTTCCTACTTTACCTGCCTAGTGCTTGGATTAAAGGCATACACTAGACTCCATCCTTATGTGTTTCTGGAAACATCCCACTATCTCACCCATGACCAGATCAAATGTTTTTTCTCATTTATTTCCTTCTATTTAAACCTGTTAAACCCACTGCACATACTTGATAAATGGTGATAAATGAATAATGTCCTTCAGAAAGGGAAACATTCATCCCCTTTACCAACTATCATTAACACAATAAAATCAGAAGTATACACAATCAGTGTCATGAAAGTGAAGATTAATTACAAATTACTGAAATACTGGGATGATTTTCACAGTAATTCTAAACCAATATAAAAATTTTCTTTTCTCACTGATATGAAAAAATATATGACAAGAAGCAATGTCAGGGAGAAAGGATTTATTCTGGCTTGCAGCTTGAGAAGATAGTCATGAAGAAATACAACTAATCACTCAGTCTTCAGAGAAGGTTTCTTCCAGAAACTCTGGAGACAAAAAATGTCTACCTACATGAAAATGTGTCAGCCTTATGGGTGTAATGGCAGGTTATGCTTTAGTCACACCTGGTAACCACTTGTCAGGCAGTCAGACACCATCCTGTCCATGTCTGTCCTTTCATTATGAAAGTAGCATTGGACTCTAGAAAATAAGCCTAGTGGGGGGGAAGAAAGAAACCAGTGTTATTCATAATTCTCACATTTTCAAACATGGATGTCATCTTATCCTAATTCAAAATTTTCATATAATCCAATATAGGAAATCAATCTCAAGTGTCCTTTCTTCCTCTCTCCTCTCTCTCTCCTTCCCTCCTTCCCTCTCCATCTCCCCATCTCCTCCTTAGTCTCCACCCCCAATACATACTCAACTCATCTTATTGCATCTCATCTTACATGTACACAGGGCTACCACACAGTGCCACAAGAGTCAACCTCAGAAAAAGGACTAGTGAGCCACATTGCCCAGAAGGACAAGAATATTGGCCTTATTTTATGGGTAAAAAACAATAAGCCCTAGAAAAAGGACCTATTAACTGTGCATGGTAAAGGAACTTATGAATGAAATCATAACCAAAGGACATATATCAGCAAGCTGGCTTATAACACAGAAAACTTCAGCAACTCTAGCCAACTTCAGCCATCTGTATTAGTTATTTTTCTTGTTGCTATGATGAAAATAACCAACAACTCTGGAGGCTGGAGAAATGACTCAGTTATTAAAAGCACTTGTTGCTCTTTGCAGAAAACCAATGTTCAGTTCCTAGCACCTACACAATAACTTAAAACCATCCATAACTCTCAGTTTCAGAAGATGTAATGCTCTTTTATGATCTCCACAGACACCAAGCACAAATGTGGTCCACTGACACACATGCAGGCAAAACACACATAAAAAAATAAAATAAATACTCTTTTAAAAGTAAAAAAGAAGCAACTTAAGGGAGAGTTTATTTTGGCTTATAGTTCAAGAAGATATAATCCTTTAAACATACTGGCACACCATCTTCCAGAATTTGAAGGACATTGTCTATGCAGTTTATACACACGAGTGGACAATGGTGATATTCTCTTTCTACAGGTGGAGGCATAGCAGCAGGAGCAGGAGCCTGGCAGGTTACACTGCATTAGCAGTCAGAAAACACAATGAACAGGAAGAAGTGCTGGGCCATAAAATCTCAAGGCCCACACAACACTGAGCCACTTCCTCCATTAAAGCCCCACCTTCTGAAAGATGTACAACCTTTCCAAACAGCACTATAAACTGGGAACCAAGGGTTCCTGTAAATCATTGGGGTAATTTCATATTCAAACCACAGAAGCATCTCTGACTTGGCAGCATGACTATTCAAATGCAAAACACCAACACCTATTCCATCTGTACAAGGAACATAAAACGCATGAGCACAACTTACCATGGTACAAATTGACGGATTCCATCTTGAAAGAATGACAGTGAATACAATGGAACACTATCTTCCAGAATTTGAAGACACGTATCTAAGCAGTTTGCACATGTAGTGGCCAGTGGTGATCTCCTCTCTTTCTACATCATTACTTGCATTCTTGAAGACATGGTCATTCATCAGCAAATCTTACCTGTCAATAATCAAGCCTCATAATTAGCTCTCTCTTTCTGATGGTGATATGAGTGAAAGCCACTAAAAATAATAACACATCAGCTGGAGAGACAGCTGAGCAGTTAAGAACACTTGCTGCTCTTCCAGAAGATCTGAGTTCAGTTTTCAGCACCCATGTGGGTTGATCACAAACACCTGTAACTCTAGTTCCAGGTCATCAGGCACCCTTCTCTGGCTCTGTGGGTACCTTCATATAAATGGAACACATTCACACAGACTTACAGACACTCTTAGACATAAATAAAAATAAAAACTTAAAAATTAACTATCCTAAGGCTTCAAGAGCTCCTATCATTAGCAACATTTATGTTTTAAAAAACCTAGATTTGAGGAGCTGAAAAGATGGTTCAGTGGTTAGAGTGTTTGTTGCTCTTGCAGAGGACCTGGGTTCAGTTCCCAGCACTCATATGGTGGCTCACAACCATCCATAATTCTGGTTATCCTCTTTGGACCTCCACAGGCACCAGGCACACAGATGGAATACATACATGTAGGCAAAACACTCATATACATAAAATAAGTAAACAAATTGAAAAGGAACAAAAGCATCTAGATTCAGGATCAGTAAAATGACTCATCAGATAAAAGTGTTCAATGCTAGGCATGGCAGCCTGAGTACAATCTCTGGGACCCATAGATAGGAGGAGAAAAATCAATTCCTGAAAGTCATCCTCTGATCTCCACACCATGGCATAAGTCCTTCCCCATCCAGTAAAGCATGCTAAATAAATAAATGCATAAATGTGTCATAAAACAAACAAGACTCAGAAAAAAACACTGAATTGATCCAATTATCTACTTAGAGATGAACTAAGACTCTAGGCACTTTGACTCCAAATTCTTATAAAGTAAACAGTACTCCTCAATGGGATCATCATAGAGAAGACAATAGAAATTAACACCTGGCTCACTTACTTTTGCTGCAAAAGATTAAAACCAGAACATCATAGGGGTTTTTTTGTTTGTTTCTTTCTTAGTTTGAACCAAGTCTCCTACAGCTTGTTTCATACTAAATATGCAACTGAGACTGACGCTGAAGCCCTAATCATCCTGCCAGTACTACCTAAATACTGGAATTATATGCATCTACCACCACCATGGCCAACTTCAGCATAAATTTAGCAAAAAAAAAAAAAAAAGAAAAGAAAAGAAAGAAAGAAAAGTCTGACTAGGGAGCTGTCAAGATAGTTCAGTGAGTTGAATGCTTGATGCACAGCCCGGCAATCTGAACTTGACTCCTACATTCCACATAAAGGTAGAAAGAGATAATCAACTACAAAGTTTTCCTCTGTCCTCTCCATGCTTACCATGGCACATATTCGTTCTCTCTCTCTCTCTCTCTCTCTGTCTCTCTCTCTCCCTCCCTCCCTCCC
>PVIH01015572.1:0-21134 GCA_004025045.1 Sigmodon hispidus | reverse complement strand
ACGATGTCAGGAGTACTACAAACTACCGGTTCCAGGGTATCCAACACTCTCTTCTCAGAACCATCCCTCACAAGCACAAACCTCCATGAAAACACACATGCATACACAAAGTTGAAAATAAAAATGTAAATGAATATCAGACTATATCTGAAGCACTAATAGAGCCAAATACAGTTCCTGTCTATAAACACTAAGATATATTTTGACCTCTATAGTTTGCTCCTAGCAAAGGGTAGAACAAACCGAGGGCATGCTGACTAGTTTTATGTCAACTGAACATAAGCTAAAGTCACCTGAGAGGAGGAAACCTCAGTTAAAAAAATGTCTCCAGAACAGGTTGGAGGCAGGTCTTGTCTTAGTGAGTCTATCGCTATGAAGAGACTGTCACTGGGTGTAGCTTGAGCATAGGAGATCTTTTTTTTTCCCCTTACACAGAAGATGGTGGTCTCATTGTGAAGGCCAGAATGACCTCAAGTTTGGCATCCTTCTACCTTAGTTTCCAACTGCTAAAATAACAAGCTGTTGGTGTGCCACTAAGCCTAGCTCACACTTGCTATTGTAATCAGGTTCCACATATCAAGGTGACTTGGTTAGTGTTACTACTGCTGTGATGAATCACCATGACTAACAAAAATCTTCTGTAAAGGCTTAATTTGAAAAAGAAGTGGGAACCTTTTTTGGCTGCTCAGGTCTTAAAGCTTCAGAAGAGATGTTTGTTTTGATACCTGCAACTAGGAGTTGGTAAATTATCTTTTTCCTTAATCCTTTAAGTTAGGATGCTGTGTTAATGAATCCAAGTGCAAGTACAGGGAGCTAAGAAGCCTAGGGTTAGTTAGCTTGGGATAGCTCTTTTATCAGTAGGGGTGGTAAATTTAGGACATATCAGTATGTCATCTGTCTGTAGCTGTCCTTGGATATCTAAAATAAGTTTCAAGGGTTACTGACTCTATCCAGATGTTTACTAGTAAAGGTAACAGGGAAGGCAGACATTGAGTCTGCTCTGGGTAGAGGAACAAAAACCTGATTTATAAGGTAAGAGATCTTGTCTGTGACCGTTTTCACACACAGATAGGGGAGATTATTCATATGCCCTCCAATGTATGGGGAAAGTTGTGCCCAACAAATGAGCGATCACACTGCTAAAAGTTCCTGAAAACTAAGTTCCAAGGAAATACCAAGTGGAGAAACTGCAATCACACACAAGAACTCCTCTGTAGGAAACAGCTGACACATCCAAAGACAATGAACACCAAAACTCCTTGAGTATTTGGCTTTACCTCTACCAGGGCCCTTGTTGGCATCAACTGAATTCCCACTTCATATTTCTGCAGCTCCCAGGACATAACCAAAAAAAATTGGGAAGGAAAAGTTTTATTGAGCTTAGACTTACACATCACTATTCATCACTGAAGAAAGTCAAGACAGGAACTCAAACAGGAGCTGATGCAGAAGACATAGAGGGGTGCTGCTTACTCACTTGTTCTTTATGGTTTGCTCACCCTGCTTTCTTATCACCAGCCTAGGGCTAAAACTACCCACAATGGGCTGGGCCCTCCCCCATCAATCACTAAGAAAATTCCTTACAGGCCCATCTTATGAAAACATTTTCTTTACTTTTTGCGTCTTTTTTTTTATTATTATGAATAAGTCACATTTTCTATCCGTGTATATCCTTGTTCAAGGTCACTTCTCCCTCCCACCCCCTCCAGTCACACACTCTTCTCCACATCTCCCCATCTCCTCCCCATCAAGGGCAGGAGGTCCCAAGGTCCCTATGTCCAAATATGGTTTACTTCAACATCCACTCCTAGCAGATCAAGTTTCTTCCCCGCAACATCAAGACTGGGTCAGGTGAGGTGTTCCTCTGGAGGGAGTGGGATCCAAGGTGTCAGTCAAAGGTGTTTCAGATCCCAAGCTGTTTAGTGGTTGTGGTTTGCTGCTTCGACATGCTTTGCTTTTTGCTTTTTTTGTGTAGAGTCCACTAATGAGTGAGTACATCCCATGTTTTTCTTTCTGGGTTTGAGATACGCCGCTCAGGAGAATATTCTCCATATCCATCCATTTGCCTGCAAATTTTAGGATATCAACTTTTCTTACTGCTGAGTAGTACTCCATTGTGTAGATGTACCACAGTTTGTTAATCCATTCTTCAGTTGAGGGGCATCTAGGTTGCTTCCATGTTCTTGCTATTAGAAATAATGCTGCTATGAACATAGTTGACCTTATACCTTTGGAGTGCAACTGTGCTTCTTTAGGGTATATACCCAGTAGTGGTATTGCTAGATCCTTGGGGAGTCTCAGTTTTCTGAGAAACCTCCATACTGCATTCCAGAGTGGCTGAACAAGCTTACACTCCCACCAACATTGGAGGAGTGTTCCCCTTGTTCTGCAACCTCTCCAGCATAGGCTGTCACCTGTGTCTTTTATCTTAGCCAATCTGACAGGTGTCAGGTGGTATCTCAAAGTTGTTTTGATTTGCATTTCTTTTTTTTTTTTTTTTTTTGGAGATTCTTTCTCATTGTATTTGCTCAAGATATTTTCCCCAAAATAAGTAGAGAATCATGGTGTTGAGAAGAGAGACCTCAAAAACAGGGCAACTGAGCACAAGAGGGATTGGGGAGGGGAGGGAAAAGGACTGCAACTTGCTCCCAGCGACTGGAGAAAATTAAAAAAATAAAAAGAAAATTAAAAAGCAGGTTGGAATCCATCAGTCTTCTGTTCTAGTCATCCTCGCCTTCATCCTCCTCTCCTTCCTCCCCTTCATCATCATCTCCATCTTCTTCACCTTCATCTTCATCCCCTTCTTCATCAGTATCTTCCAAACCTTCCTCCTCTTCATCATCATCATCATCTTCTGCCTCTCCTTCCTCATCATCCATATCGGGAACCAAATAGTACTGCAAGGGGTTTGGCCAAATATCATCTTTGATGACTTCTCCTAACTCATCTGCACCTGCATCAGAATGGTCAGTAAACCATGTAAAGAAGCTCTCTGGCTCTTCATGCTGCCTCTTCCTGCTGGCCTTATTCTGTATTTGACTTGAGCGTTTTGTCAAATCCTTCCCAGATTTCCATATGATTTCAGTGGATTTTGAAGATGGGTCACCACTCTCATTCAGATGAAATTCTTTGGAGAGAACTTTATTTTCAAAGTAAGGATTTTCATCAAAATAAAAATCTATTCTGTAACCTGATTTAATGTCTTCAAATTCTGTCACTTCAACTCTGGTAAAGTAATGAAGAGCCTCTTCGTCTTCCTCCCCAAGCAGTGCAGACACTTGTGGATGGTTGACAAATGTTGTTACCCAAAAATTTGGGATTCTGGTGATCAATTCTGACCTCTTCTGAAAAAACGGTTGGCGGAATTTGTTATATTTTTGTTCTACTTTCAAAATTTCCTCACTGGCTTGTTCATTAAGTCTATTTCATTTTGTACTTCATCAATGTGTTCAATTGCTTCTTGCTGTTCTTTTTCTCCCTTTGGCAGGCCAGGAGAGGCCGACTTGTCTTCCAGCTTCGAGACAGGAACCAATTTGGGTTTCTTAGACTGAGGCAGGAACGCAGATTGTCGTTTGGGGGCCATGGCACTAGAGAAGAGGCCAGAAGCAGAAGGCCAGAGTGTCAATGCTCACAGCAAGAGGAAACTCTGCAGGAAACTGATTTGCATTTCTATGATGGATTTGAGTTGAGCACTTTTTCAGGTGTCTTTCACCATTCATGATTCTTCTGCAGAGAATTCACTTCTTAGTTCTGAACACCATTTTTTAATTGGGTTGGTTATTCAAGGTTTTGAGCTCTAGATTCTTGAGTTCTTTATATATTTTAGAGATCAGTCCTCCATCACTTGTAGGATTGGTGAAAATCTTTTCCCATTCTGTAGGCTGTCATTTTGTCCTATTGATAGTGTCCTTGGTTTTACAGAAGCTTCTCAGCTTCAGGACATCCCACTTCTTGATTGTTGATTTTAGTGTCTGTGCCACTGGTGTTATACTTAAGAAGTGGTCACCAGTGCCAATTCGTTGAAGTGTATTTCCCACTTTCTTTTCTATCAAGTTCAGAGTGGCTGGGTTTATGTTGAGGTCTTTGATCCACTTGGATTTGAGTTTTGTGCAGGGTGACAGGCTTGGATCTATTTGCATTTTTCTACACACTACTAACCAGCTATGCCAATACCATTTGTTAAAGATACTATCTTTTTTTTCATTGAATATTTTGGGCTTCTTTGTCTAAGATCGGATACTCATAGGTTTTGCCCAGATCCTCAATTCTATTCCATTGATCCACAAGTCTGTTTTTATGCCAAGCTGTTTTTATTACTATAGCTCTATAGTATAACTTGAAGTCAGGGATGGTGATGCCTCCTGAGGTTCTTTTGTTGAACAAAATTGTTTTGGCAATCCTGACTTGCCTGTTATTCCAAATGAAATTGAGTATTGTTCTTTCAAGGTCCGAAAAACATTGTGTTGGGATTTTGAAGGGCATTGAACTCAATCTGTAGACTGCTTTTGAAAGAATTGTCATTTTACTATGTTGATCATATCTATCCAGGAACATGGGAGAGCTTTCCATTTTCTGATATCCTCTTCAATTTCTTTCTTCAGTGATTTAAAATTTTTATCAAATAGGTCTGTTACTTCTTTGGGTATAGTTACTCCAAGGTATTTAATACTATTTGCAGTTATTATAAAAGGTGATGTTTCCTTTATTTCTTTTTCAGCCCTTTTATCTTTAGTGTATAAGAGAGCTACTGATTTCTTTGAGTTAATCTTGTATCCTGCTACATTGCTGAAGGTGTTTATCACCTGTAGGAGTTCCCTGGTAGAATTCTGCAGGTCACTTATGTATACAATCATATCATCTGCAAATAGAGATAGCTTCACTTCTTTTTTCCAATATGTATACCCTTAATCTCCTTTCGTTGTCTTATTGCTTTAGCTAAAACTTCGAGAACTATATTGAATAGATAAGGGGAGAGAGGACATCCTTGTCTAGTTCCTGATTTTAGTGGGATTGCTCTGACTTTTTCTCCATTAAGTTTGATGTTAGCTGTTAGCTTCTTGTAAATCGCCTTTATTATATTGAAATATTTTCCCTGTATTCCTGATCTCTCCAGGGCTTTTATCATGAAGGAGTGTTGGATTTTGTCAAAGGCTTTTTCAGCATCTAAGGATATGATCATGTGGGGTTTTTTTTTCTTCAGTTTGTTTACATGATGGATGACATTTATGGTTTTTTGTATGTTGAACCAACCCTGCATTTCAGGGATAAAGCCTACTTGGTCATAGTGGATGACATTTTTTATATATTGTTGTATATGGTTTGCCAAATTTTGTTGAGAATTTTAGCATCAATACTCATGAGCAAAATTGGTCTGTAGTTCTCCTTCTTTGTTGTGTTTTTGAGTGGCTTGGCTATTAGGGTTATCGTGGCCTCATAAAAGGAATTTGGCAATATTCCTTCAGTTTTTACTTTGTGAAATAGTTTGAGGAGTAATGGTAGTAATTCTTCTTTGAATGTCTGGTAGAATTCTGCACTGAAATCATCTAGACCGGGGCTTTTTTTGTGGGGAAGAGGAGATTTTTAATGACAGCTTCAATTTCCTTTATGGTTATAGGCCTGTTTAGGTAATTAATCTAATCTTCATTTAATTTTGATAAATGGTACCTGTCCAGAAAGCTGTCCATTTCTTCTAGGTTTTTCATTTTTGTGGAGTATAGATTTTCAAAGTATGACTTGATAATTCTCTGGATTTCCTGGGGGTCTGTTGTTATGTCCCCCTTTTCATTTCTGATTTTGCTGATTTGGATACTCTCTCTCTGCTTTTTGATTTGTTCGGATAAGGGCTTATCTATCTTGTTGACTTTCTCAAACAACCAATTCTTTGATTCATTAATTCTTTGTACTGTTCTTTTTGTTTCAATTGTAAAGGAAACACTACTAAAGGTCAAATCCCACTTCAGTTCTCACATCCTAATAGTGGGAGACTTCAATACCACACTTTCACCCTTTGATAGGTCAACCAGACAGAGACTCAACAGAGAATTAAGGAGTCTAAATTGTATTGATTTCAGCTGTAAGTTTATTTTAAGTTATTATTTCCTGCCGTCTACTCCTTCTAGGTGAGTTTGCCTCTAACTGTTCTAAGGCTTTCAGTTTTGCTCTTAGTTCTCTAGTGTGGGATTTCTCTAGGTTTTTTCATATAGGCCTCTAGTGCTATGAATTTTCCTCTTAAGACTGCTTTCATTGTGTCCCACAAGTTTAGGTATGTTGTGGATTCATTTTCATTAAATTCTAGGAAGACTTTGATTTCTTTCTTAATTTCTTCCTTGACCCAGAGATGGTTCAGCTGATTGATGTTAAGTTTCCATGAGTTGGTGGTAGGCTTTCTATGATTTTTGATGTTGTTGAACTCTAACTTTAGGCCCTGGTGATCCAAAATGATACAAGAGATTATTTCTAACTTTTTGTATCTATTCATATTTGCTTTCTGACCAGTTATGTGGTCAATTTTAGAGAAAGTTCCATGTGGTGCTGAGAAGTAAATATATTCCTTCACATTTGGGTGGAAGGTTATGTAAATATCTATTAAGTCCATTTGCATCATAACCTCTTTTAGACTCCTTAATTCTCTGTTGAGTCTCTGTCTAGTTGACCTATCAAAGGGTGAAAGTGTGGTATTGAAGTCTCCCACTATTAGGGTATGAGAACTGAAGTGGGATTTGAGCTTTAGTAGTGTTTCTTTTACATGGGTAGGTGCCCTTATATTAGGGGCATAAATATTCAGGATTGAAATCTCCTCTTGACCAATTGTTCCTGTGATGCATAAGTAATGTCCATCTTGGTCCCTTTTAATTGCTTCTAGCTTAAAGTCTACTTTGTTAGATATTAGGATGGCAACCCCAGCTTGTTTCTTAGGACCATTTGACTGGAAAATCTTTTCCCAACCCTTTACTCTGAGCCTGTGTCTGTCTTTGTGATTGATGTGTGTTTCTTGTGTGCAGCAGAAAGATGGCTTCTGTTTTTGTATCCATTCTGTTAGTGTGTGCCTTTGTATAGGTCAGTTGAGTCCATTGATATTAAGAGATATTAGTGACCACTGATTGACGTTTCCTGTTACTTTTGGTAGTAGCTTCTATGTATTTCCTTTCTCTAGGCTTTTCTTCTGTGAGATTATCGATTATTTGTGGCTTCATAGGTGTATGTGGGATCCTTAGGTTAGAGTTTTCCCTCTAATGCTTTCTGGAAGGCCGGATTGGTAGATAGGTATTATTTCAGTCTGATTTTGTCATGAAATATCTTGTTTACTCCATCTATGGTGATTGATAATTTTGCTGAGTATAGTAGTCTAGGTTGGCAGCCATGCTCTTTTAGCATCTGTATAACTTGTGGCCAAGCCCTTCTAGCTTTCGTCATTTCCATTGAATAGTCAGGTGTTATTCTGATGGGTCTGTCTTTATAGGTAAGTTGGCCCTTTTCTTTTGCAGCTTTTAAATTTTTTTTTTTGTTCTGTATGTTGTGTGGCTTGATTATTATGTGATGAGCAGACTTTTGGTGGGGTCCTATCTAACTGGTGTTCTGTAAGCTTCTTGTATCTTTATAGGCATTTCCTTCAAGTTAGGAAAGTTTTCTTCTATGATTTTATTGAATACATTATCTGTGCCTTTGAGCTAGTATTCTTTTCCTTCTCCTTTCCTATTATTCTCAAGTTAGGGCTTTTCATGGTGTCCCAGATTTCTTGAACGTTTTGTTTTATGGCTTTTTTTGTTTTAGTATTTTCTTTGACTGATGTATCTATTTCGGCTGAGTCTTCCACCCCAGAGATTCTCTTTTCCATCTCTTGGATTCTGTTGGTTATGCTTGTATCTGTAGTTCCAGCTCTTTTTTTCAGATTTTCTATTTCCACCTTTGCCTCATTTGTGCCTTTTTTATTGCTTCTATTTCAGTTTTTAGTTCCTGGAATGTTTCTTTAATTTTATGGTTTACCTTTTCTTGGTTTTCTTTCAAGGATTTGTTCATCTCTTCCAATTTTTTGTTTGTATTTTCTTCTATTTCTTTAAGGGAATTTTTTTATATCTTCTTTGAAGGCTTCAATAATCTTTATTAAGGTTTTTTTGGTGTTGTTTCCTTCTGTTTCCTCTTCCTTGATCTGCTCAGTTCTTGTAGTTAAAGAACTACCAGTTTCTTCTGGTGTTGCCTTGTTGTTCTTTATTATTGGTATATGTATTTCTGCACTGGTGTCTGCCCATGGCTTCAGTGGTTCACAATTAGGCAGCTCCTAGTCAGTTGTAGCAAGACGACTTGTGTGTCTCCTGTCTCCTCTTAGCAAGGGATCTCCTCATTCTCTGACTCTGCTCTGGATAGGTGTCTGAATTTCAAATCCTCAGTCCTTCTCTGATGATGCAGTTGGCCCTGTAGGCAGGGCCTGACTATGCAAGATCCCCCCTTTTACGTGTGGCTGGAGGAGACCCTCACTGCCAAACCCTAGCTCCTGTCTGCTGGGGAGAGCTGAGATCAGAGTCTAGGGATTGACCCTTGGCCCAGAGAGCAACTCCCCAGAAGGGTGGTGGTCCAGGAGCCGGAATCTGCTCACCTCTTGTTCAGGTCTGAATTTCAAAGTCCTCAGTCCTTCTGTGCTGATGCAATTGGAGTTGGGGCCATGCAAGGTCCCCTCTTTTAGGTGTGGCTGAAGGAGGCCCTTCACCACCAAACCCTTGCTCCTGTCTACTAGGGAGAGCTGAGATCAGAGTCTAGGGATTGACCCTGGACCCAGAGAACAACCCGGAGAAGTTTCAAAACCATTTTCTTAATTAAGGTTCTCTCCTCTTAGATGACTTTAGCTTATGCCAAGTTGACATAAAACTATGCAGCACACAGGGTGATTTGTTTGTTGATTTTTTTAAGACTTATTATTTTTGTATGTACAGGTGTTTTGCCTACATATGTCTGTGTATCATATACATGCAGTACCTGCAAAAGCCAGTGAGGACATCAGATTGCCTGGAGCTAGAGTTATAGATAAGTAATTGATGTAGAATAAACTTGAAGTAATAGTATAGATGATATTTATAAAAGATTAACTAATAGACTTTGCTTAGGAGACATTAGGTCACACAAAATAGAATTTAGCTAAGGGACTCTGCCTCCAAAATACTCAAAAGATAAGTACAATACTAATAAAGCTTGTTAGAGATAAGAAAATTTAAGATGCTAAGACTTAAATGCTTATTCACCAGAAGACTAACCACCCATTTTAAAATGAGATTATGTTTTGTAACTTTTACTTTTCACATGTGTATATATATATATATGTCTTACATTATTTATAATATTTTTATATACAGTATATTCAATTACCCTGTATTTTCAACTCTAGTACCTCAGGATCTGATATTAAGTATCTGTATTACAAAGTACAGCTCAGAGGTGGGGCACTTGCCTAGCATATTCAAGGAGCTAGGTTTCATCAGCAGCAATGAAAGAAAAGGAAGAATGGGAGGGAGGGAGGAAGAGAGGGAGGGAAGGAAAGAGGGAGGCAGGGAGGGAGGGAGGGAGGATTGATCTATGGATCTTGTTATCTTCACTCAATCTGTCATGTGCACTGTATGTAACATTCCTTTGTGTTCTCAATAACCCAGAAGCCAGCAGGAGTCTGGTCTCTTCTCTCACGTTAGTCAGTCGTGTTTTCCTCTGTTCTGAGATTTTGGCAACCATCTAAGTGTCTAGGCAAAATAAGGAGGGAGATGGACCTTTGACATTAAGCAATCTCCCTGGGAAGGCCCTACTTTCAGAAGAAAACTCCCACCCTATTCCTTCTCTTACTACTCTCACAGGAAAATCTTAAATAAACGGCTACAAGGGTTGAATAGGAAAAATCCATCCTAATGTTCTACAACACTGCATGAAAACTGTTTGACAACCACTAATTGAAGATTCCAAAACAACTAATAGGAGCTGGAGACCTGACTCAGCAGTTAAAGGTGCTTGCTGCTCTCTCTTGCAGAGGACTGAGGTTTGGGTCTCACCATTCACATGGTGGCTCACAAGTACTCTTTCTGACTTAGGCACCTGCACACACATGTTGCACATATATACATGCAGGCAAAATACTCATACAAAGAGTAAATAAAATCTTTAAAAGTAAAGGCATGATATAGAGAGGATTTTCAATGTTTCTAACACAAACATGTTTGAGGTTGTAGACAAGCCAATTACCCTCATCTGGTCATTACACATTGTAAAATGGTACTAAAACACTGTACCATACACCAAAATACAAAATTCCTATGTATCAAGAAAAAAAAACCAGCAAATAATATCAGCTAATAAGTAATAAAATAAATGACTTCTATTGAAAAGCCCAGAAATATGAAAATTTATATGCCTATTTATATAGGCTATACACATATTCTAGAGGTATTAGAGCTGATTGCTACTTTAAACAAATTATATGACCCTTTGCCCTACATTCTCTGCAGATATGGGAGAAAGGCAATTGGTTAAGAATTAAAACAAAAAAAAATATTAAAAAAGAATTAAAACAGATCCACAGCTATATAAACATCTTGAACTAGTTCCCTGTAATCAGAGGTTGTAAATCACGATCTGGAATGCACTCCCCAGAGGTTGTAAATCCCAATCCAGGAATGCACTGCCAATGGTCTTTTGCTATAAAAAAAGACACTTGTGGCCTCTTTTTAGGGTCACAGAACCACATCCTGACCTGTCTGTGGTCCTAACTAGTTAGAAGTTTTTGTACCCCTCAGAGATGGAATAAAGTGGTCTGACTCTCATTATTTTCTCAACCCCAAGATCCAACAGTATCTCTTAGAGACCAATTCTTTTCTTTCTCCTTGGTATTTAACTAACAAGATAAGCACCTAAATGGCCTACATAAGTCCTCACTCTACATAGACACAATCCACACCAAGGAGAACCACAGTGTTCTCAATTTAAAGTTTTTCATTGGATAATAATTTAAAGCTAGTGAATCTTGGCATGGTTATGTGCTATACATCACCACTTGACTCAGGTTACTTTCTGGCTTTAAACTAAGGGAACAGGAATGTGTTTAGACTTTAACACTTGCTAAAATACATCACTTAACAAAATGTTCAGTCAATCTTGCTTTCAGATTACAGCTATGCCTGGGAAATCTCACTAAATTTAAATATACCCCTGAAGTCTGAAGCAAGTGAATACATATAAAGGAAAACAACAAACATACTTTTATTTGAACTCTATTCTTGCTCAAATTTCCCATATTGGCCGTCAACCTTCTAACATAAGAGGGAGTATAATAAAAATCAAAGACAGTTCTACTTCCTGGCTTGATAAAATAGTAGCACAGATCCCCAGTTAAAACATGTAACAGGGAAAAACATGCTAAAATAGGAACTCCAGGGTTAAATTCTATATTAGAAACCATTCTAGGAGGGTGATTATTGTTTCTCAGTTGTGGCCGTTAAAATCCAAACATAAAGGGCATCTTTTAATGTCTTCCTACAACCTTTATTTGGTGTACCACCACCCATCCCAGGCCCCCCAGAAGTAAGATTCTTGAAATCACTGATTCCATCCATTCAGCATCTAGCAATTATTGGGCTCCAATCAATTTTGTAGTGTTCCAACATGTCCCTATTTCTCAGCAGGAGTTTGCTTCTACCTCCAAAGGAAAATAATACATGTTTTCCAGGCTACCCTATCTAACAGATCTGTCATCAAGCACTATCACTGCAAACATGAGCTCAATGAGACCTAAGCACAGCATTATATTGAGGAGTTAACAACCTAAAATAAAGGGTCTCAAAGGACCTGAGAAATGAGAATCCTCACACTGATAGGAAAATCTGTCTGAAAAGGAAACCAATCAACAGTGAAACCAATCAAACATCTACAAGTCAGGAGCCAGGAGATACCTGACATGGTCAACATATGATAAAAGCACCTGTAGACATGTCTTGGCCCTGAGACTACAAAAAACAACATATAAATAAAATTTCCATCTTTCTTCCACCCTCTAAAACCCCAACCCCCTGCACCTTGGCATACAGTCTCCACTTCTGCAGTGAAGGACAGTATGCTTCTGTTAAGACTCCTCTTTTTTTTTTTTTTCCACATCGTCTCCATCCATGCTGACCTAACAATAACAACCTTCACCAAAAAAACTCAAACGTAGCCTCAATACCTGTTAATATTTTGGGAGGAAAGAGGGGTCACTGTCTCACACTCCCTTCCCTCTCAGCATGACCCTGGCATCTAGTATTTTAAATTAAATCATCATTCTTTTCTTCACTTGACATATAAAGACAGGAAAAATATTGCCCCTTACTTTGAGTCATCATCAACTTGTGGTTACATATTCATTGCCTTGGTTAATATTAAGCTTCTCCAATTGTTACAAGCTCCCTAAGAACAGCTATGGACTGAATCTTGCTGCTTTGCCATATACAAGAAATGAACAAAACACTTAGATGTGTCAAGAAGAGGCTAGGGATGTACATCAGTGGCACAGGAGTCATCTCACATGTGCAAGGCTATGAATTCAAACCATTGCATTACAAAATAGATACAGTACCACAATACATAACTTTCTAAAAGAATGAGTAGCTATTCCAAAACAATACAACAATAAGTATAACCATTGCTATAGGCACAAAGAGACTTAAAGACAAAATCACTTTCAATACTATAAACCTTCAAAGGGAACCAGAGAGGTGGCTCTTTGAAAGAGGCAGGCTTACAACCAACTGTAACTCCAGCTCCAACAGATCCCTCTTTTGACCACTTCAGGTACCCACACATGCTTGCACATACTAGCACACAGACAAAAACATATAAATAATAAATCTTAGGAAGGAAAATACCTTTGATGAGGTATTAGAACCAAGAACAGCCAAAAAAGCATTCTTTTGAACAATGTGGAGAATCCTTTTCCACAAAGACCATATGTTAATAACATTTTAATATTTTTTTAGATTCATGAGTTTTATATATGTTTGGGTTGCATGTAAGTCCGTGTTACATGTGTGTGTCCAGTGCCCAAAAAAGGTTATCAGAGAGAGTTAGATCACCCAGAACTGGAATTATTGATGGTTGTGAGCTATCATATGGTTACTAGGAATAGAACCTGAGTCCTCTGTAAGAGCAGCAAGGGCTCTTAATCACTGAGCCATCTCCCCATTCCCTAAGTATCTTATTTTATGACACATTACCAGACACTTAAAGCTCAATTACCATGCCCACAATTTTCAAACTATTAATCTGAAACAGTTGAAAACCAGAGTTTTTTTAAAGTGCCACATTTCGATCAAAGATTCGAACTTAATGATGCAGATCCACAGCAAGACTACGTTTAGTCTCCTTAATGACCATCTAATGCCCACCTCTGTATCTGACCTAACATCATTTCAACTGTCAAGTAAAAGCTTTGTTCTGTATTCTTAGTAGAACACTAGCTTTCACCAGCCCAAAGAGTAACAACCTGTTATGGCCTGGCTATAACCCAACTTTACCTGATATTTCCACCAAGGTTTTGAAATTGCCTTGATTTATTATGACTTTTAGTCTAGAATTATAAAAAGTTTACATTGCCAGGTGTAGTCACCTAGGCCTTTAATCCTAGCATTCAGAAGACAGAGCCAGGCTAGCCAGGGCTACAGTGTCACTCTTGCTGTATAGCCTGGCTGGCAGAAAAATAAAAAGAAATCATGTAACCACTTCCATATCGGAACGTTATTTGGGGCAACAAATGTTCTCTGGTCATGGTTATTATTTGGTTCAGAATAAATCTTATTCCTTTGAGGTAAGAGCTTTTTTTTTTTTTTTTTTTTTTTTTTTTTTTTTTTTTTTTTTTTTTTTTTTTTTTTTTTTTTTTTTTTTTTTTTTTTTTTTTTTTTTTTTTTTTTTTTTTTTTTTTTTTTTTTTTTTTTTTTTTTAATCAACACAACACACTTTTTCCCCCCTGAAACAAACCAATCCCAATAGTCTCCACCCTTTCATCGGGCAGGCTGGTTTCAATCCCAGTGGGCGGGTCCTAAGAAGTTCAGAAGGATAGAATGATTGAATACTGCCTGTCTTTCAGTACACACGCGTTTACATGCACACTCACAACTAAGAAAGCGGCTTCATAGTCAACGGCAACAGAGTTTTGGAAACAAGGGGCGTGTGAAGAGGACGCCGTGTTTCTGAAGATACATTTGTCTGTAAATACGGGGTGGCAACGCTCCCTCAACGGCTTTCACCTCGCACTCACCTGAACGCGCCGGATCCGCCAGTTCCTGAGGACGCAGGACGGAAAACTAAGGGCAGAGCAGAGGTCCCGGTGCAGCCGACAGCGCCCGAGGAAGCTCCTCCCCCGCGGGCCAAGCCCGGCTCTCCCAGGGCGCCTACCAGGTACCGCCTCTGCGGAGCAACGGAACTCCAACTCTCGGGAGCCTGCGCCGGAAGAGACCGAAGGCAACGCCGATAGCACTTCCGCTTCCGGCTTGAGGCGGCGAGAGCGGTTCTGTCACCTGCTCAGGCAGTTTGGAAGACCTTCAAGGAAAGAAAATAGTTCCTTGTTATCACCAAGGTCTCACTGAGGTGGATAAGGTGTCAGAGATCACTGGCGGCGGCTAATGTCACTTCCGCTTTCGACTCCGAGCTCCTCCGGCTTTGGGTGCTTCAGTTTACCCGGAGATCCTGAGTTTACGCCCCTTGGGGCAGGGAAATTAAGTTTTTGCCCCGAGTCAATAAGAGTCTCGGCTGACCTGGCTGCAGAACCAGTCTCACTAACCTTATTAGGGTGACAGGCAGACCAGCGAGAGAGGCCATGCCTGGACACAGGACAAATCTGTCAGAGCGCTCATGTCACCCAACGTCAGCACCCACTTATGTATTCAGATTCTTGAATCTCTAATCACAGAATTAGACAAGGAACACGTGGTTAGAAGTAAAGAGGGTTTATTACTAAAGGGAAAGCAGGGTGGATGAGATAGCACAGAGGGTAAAGGCCGCAGAACCAGTCTGAGTTCAACCCCTGGAGAACTGACTCCCGCAAGCTGTCCTCTGCCATTCACACGTGCACCCACACTCTCAAACACATCATATGAAATAATGATAACTAAAAGAAAGTTGGGGCCAGGTATAATGACCCACATCTTGAATTCCAGCGCTTGGGAAAGCCAGAAGCAGTTGAGTCCAGCCAGGTCTACATAGAGCGTTCCAAACTAGCCAAGCCAAGACTACCCTCACCCTCAAAAGAAAAGAAGAAAAGAAAAAAGGAAGGAAATTAATTTCAGGAGGGGGCATTCTGGGGAATCTATTCCAAGCTCACTGGCCCAAGAGCCATATGACATTCAATATAACATTTATATAGTGCCTGCCTCTCCTAAGTTGGTGAGGGCTTCTCTTGAGCATACATGCTCCATTTGTTATATAAAGCCCAGTGAGGAAGTCTTTTTGCCAACTTGCTTCTTTTCTATATTTAATATTGGTGTAGCTTCTTGGAGTCTCTCCTGTCATAATACTCTTCTTGTAACTGCTTGTGTTCCTAGAGCCCTCGTTAGCATTTAGACATTAGCTGGCCTGCCCTTAGGACTCGGCAAGATGCACATGCTAACCCAGGCAGATAGACCAGGTCCTTCGGCAGACATCATTAAGTATTCTATGTGGTTGCATAGTCTATATGCACAGGGGCTAAATTCCGTTATTAATGGCCAGACCCTCCTCATTTCTCTCTCTTCCTCTCGCACAAAGTCTGGTCTAGTCTGGTCAAGAAAGGGGTGAAGTCTGGCACCTCTTTCTTTCTCATCTCTTTTCTCTTTGATACTTCCTCCTTGCTTTCTCTCCATTCTCTCTTTCCTCTCCCTAATAAAATTCTCTACATGAGTGCCTTCTGCATGTTGTATCTCTCTCCATGGCTCCCACCCACATGGCTGCCACAAGCTGTTGTACAGAAGCTCTGTTAATGCAGATTAGTGAGGAACCTGCCTGACTCTATTTTAAAGGAGGGAGCCAGGTTCATAGCAGCTTTATTTGTATTAGCCAGAACCTGGAAACAACCTAGATGCTCTTCAACTGAAGAATGGATAAAGAAAATGTGGTGCATTTACGCACTGGAGTATTTACTCAATGGTTAAAAAAAAAAAACAATGACATCATAAAATTTGCAGGCAAATGGATAGAACTAGAAGAAAATCATCCTGAGTTAAGGTAACAGACCTACTATATATACATTTGAATTAGTTCCTTCTAGTAATGGAGTTTGGTTATAGAAGGAACAGGTGAAACATCTTTTTATAATTTCTTTAGCTTATTGCCAATTGATGGAGAAATCATTTTTAAACCTTTACTATTGAGATGTGGTCCTATGAAAATATGAGGCCTCTAGCATATTTCCTATTAATAATTTGTCAATTTTATCATTACCTTGTACTAGAGGCCTGGCAGACAAGTATGGGATCAAATGTGTGTTATATAGAAGGAACGATTCCTATTCCTGATTATTTCTTGTCACAATAAAAAATGAAGTTAGTTCTGACTCATCAGGAATAAAGTCAGAATGTTCAATGAGTAAAACAACTCTTTCTGCATACTGAGAGTCAGTGACTATGTTAAGAGGTTTTGTAAAATTCATTAATACAATCATGATAGCATATAACTCTGATTTTTTAACAGAAAGGGGCTTTGAGCCCCTTTACTTACATTTTTTGATTTGTAGCTGTTTTTCCTGATTTGTTTGAATTAGTAAAAAATGTAGGGGCTCCAGAAATTGGTATATCCCATACAACACAAGGAAGAATCTAGTTAGTTCCCTTTTTAAATTCAGTTCTTTTGCTTTGAGGGTACATGGTGCTAATCTCTTCCAAAAACTTATTGAAAGCTCTCTGCCAAGGTTTACTTCCTGCTCATAATTGTTCAATTTCTTTATTAGTTAAAGGTATAATTTCTGTCAATTGACAAAATCTCAATTTTCCTTTAAAAATCAAGTCAGAAAACTTTTTCACATGTCTTTAATTTCTTACTCAGTTTATATGGTAGAAATATCCATTCCAATTTAATATTTTCCCTTTGCATTAAATTTTATGTAGGAGAATGCTTAGAAAATGAAATAACCAGAATGCACTTAAGGTCTAGATCCACATAATCCACATGTGCATGCTGTAACTTCTTTTCTACCAAAGCCAATTTTTTCATTAGCTCTAGCTGACAATTCTCTTGGACTATTTAAGTCTTTGTCACCATTTAAGATTTTGAACAAATTATCCAGTTCATGATTTTTTTTATCCCAATAGTGGTCCGTAAATTGAAAATATCTCCTACCAATGTTTGGAAATCACTAAGAGTCTGCAATCTATCTCTCCTGATTTGTATGTTTTTTGAGGTCTAATTTTTTTGTCAACCTATCTTGTATCCAAACTAATTAATGGAATTTCCTCTTGGTATTTTTTCAGGAGCAATTTGTAATCCCTAAACAGGCAAAATTTTTCACTTTTTTAAACATTTTTTCTAATGTATTTATATTTGAGTAAGTCAACAAGATATCATCCATGTAGTGGTAAATTATAAATTGTGAGGATTAGTTAGGTATAACTTCTAATGGCTGTCATACAAAATATTGACACAGAGTGAGGCTATTTAGCATTCACTGTGGGAGAATTCTCCAGTGATATCTCTTTACAGGCTGAGCATTACTATAAGTGGGCACTGTAAAGGCAAATGTTTCTTTGTCCTATTCTTGTAGGGGTATTGTAAAGAAATAGTCTTTTAAGTCAATAACTACAATAGGCCATTTTTTAGGTAACAGAGAAGACAAAGGAACTCCAGATTGTATGAGCTCATTGGCTGAATCACCTTGTTTGCCACTCTTAGATCTGTTACCATTTTCTATTTTCCAGATTTCTTTTTGATAACAAATACAGGAAAATTCCAAGGCCTGTTTGATTCTTCAAGATATGAGTGCCTTTGCAAGATCACCAGCTTCTGTGTCTTGTTTATGTATAACCTAAGTGGCTAGTGACTATTTTTGATAATATCTTCTAATATTTTTCCCGGAAAACATGTTAGTTTATGGTTCATTTCTGAGATTGGAGGAATATTATTCTGAGTATTCTGTTGTTGCAATAAGTTTTGTCCCCATAAAGTCATAGCAATGTTGGCCACATATGGCTTTAATTTTCTTCTCTGTCCTTCTGACCCTATACATTCAAGTCATGTTGCACTCTGTTTTACCTGGGATAATGTTCCAATTCCCAAAAACTGAACATTTACCTCCTGAAGGTGCCAATTTGGATGCCAGGATTCTGGTGAAATTGTTACATCTGCCCCTGTGTCTACCAAACCTCCAATAACATCATTTATTTTTATTTTTAACTATGGCCTTTGTTTATTTGTAGAAGTTTGCCCAAATATTCACTTTGTAGTTTTTTAAAATTTTTGTTCTCTTTTCTATAGTTTTATATTATCTAGAGCACTATGTTTTTTTTAGAATAGGCTTTAGTTTCTTTAATTGCTCTGGGAAGGTGTTTCCCCCATGATCGAAGGATAAGATTAAACTGGATTTGATCCTGAGGAGGGCTTTAATAAGCTTCCTCAGGGCATTTTCTATAGGCAAAAGGTTACCTTGTATGTTTCTTGATGACCTGTTCTAAATGGTCCAATGCTTCTGCTTGCCATACCTTCTGAATATTTCAGAAGGGAGGGGCATTCTCTAACAAAGACATCATTTCTGGGAACACCTTGTTACAGTCTCTTTTTATGTGACCTTGCCTTCCAAAATTGTAACATTAGGTATTTTTGTTTTTCCTTATACCTCTAGAAATAACCTTGCCTACCCAATTATCACAGTTATGAGATTCTAAATTAATTGTATTATGAATCCTAATCCTCTAAGGGTGCTGACCTTGCCTTTAATGGTCTAATTATCCTTTTATGTTATAAGCATTTTCAAAAGCCAGAGATTCAATTATATTTTTCCTAGCTTCTGAATCTGGTACCATTCTGTTTACCACTACAGTTAATCTTTGCAAAAAAAATTTAAAAATTGTTTTGGGGGCCGTGGATCACTTTTATAAAGGGTTTCAGTTTTCTTTTCTATTTTTTCAATTCTATCCCATGCATTCAAGGCTGCAATTTGGCATAAATCCAGGGTGTGTTTATTGTATTGTGATTTATTTTCTACATCAACATAATCTACCTCCCCAAAAAGTTGGTCTTGGGAGATTTCTATGCCTCTATATCTGCTTTTTTATTCTGCTATTTCAGCCTCATCCTTCCACCATGTCTTCAACTATAAAGGCAGTCTGGCTTCCAAAATGGCAATAACCATAACTGACCAATCTTTGGGGATAATTCAGTTACAAATTAACCAGGAATTTAATAATTATTTTACAAATGGTGAGTGCATACCATAAGTGATAATTGCTACCTTGAATCTCCTTAATTCTAACATTTGTATCAGAGCCCAACTACCTTTTGTACAGTTTTTATCATTTTGCAATTTCTTTAAAGTTACTGGATATACTAATGTTTGCTGTTTGAAAGCCTTAGGCTGTTTTGTGTAATCTTATAATATAATGTTGAGATTGGTTCTTTAAATTTCTCTGTCTGGGTGTGAATATCTCTGTGTTCTCTCTTAATGGGCTTTTCTAAGACTTTCTTTTTGGCATTCACATTAACTGGATTTTTTTTTAATGATAAAACAGAAATAGTCCCACTTCCAGGACCACGTGCTGTCTGCAGAGTCCCAGTGCACTCTGTGGCAGGGGCAGATAGAGTCTGCCTCTCACCATACCCACAGCTGCTACTGAGGAAATTTGCATGGCTACCCACCTGGATCTCGAACTGAGTGATCAGATAACTACAGGAGTCCCTGCAGGACAAACTCAGACCCCGCCCAGAGAGGTGACAGGAGGCACACAAGCGCAAGTGCCACAACTGACCAGGACCCATCTAATTATGAACCACTGAAGCCATGGGCAAACATCAGTGCAAAAAAATACATAATAATACAATGAACAACATGGTAACTCCAGAAGAGAGAGGTGATCTTACAAATACAAGACCTGAACTGAGCAATGAAGAGGAAACAGAAGAAAGCAACACCAAAAATTCCTTTTTGATGATCATCGAAGCTCTCAAAGAAGATATGAAAAATAGCCTTAAGGAAATAGAAGAAAATACAAAGAAAAAATTGGAAGAGATGAATAAATCCATGAAAGAAACATGCCAGGAACTAAAAGCTGAAATAAAAGCTGAAATGGAAGCAATAAAAAAGGCACAAAATGAGGCAAAGATAGAAATAGAAAATCTGAAGAAAAAAGCTGGAACCACAGATACAAGCATAACAAACAGAGTTCAAGAGATGAAAGATAGAATCTCTGAAGTGGAAGTCTCAGTAGCTCAAATAGATATATCAGTCAAAAAAAATAGTAAAACTAAAAAAGCCATAACTCAAAATGTTCAGGAAATCTGGGACACCAAGAAAAGACCTAATTTGAGAATAATAGGAATAGAAGAAGGAGAAGAATACCAGCTCAAAGGCACAGATAATGTTTTCAATAAAATCATAGAAGAAAACTTCCCTAACCTGAAGAAGGAAATGCCTATAAAGATACAAGAAGCTTACAAAACACCAAATAGATATGACCCCCAAAAAAAAGTCAGCGCACCACACTATAATCAAGCCACAAAACATACAGAACAAAGAAAAAATTTTAAGAGCTGTAAAAGAAAAGGGCCAACTCACATATAAAGGCAGACTCATCAGAATAACACCTAACTATTCAATGGAAACGATGAAAGCTAGAAGGGCTTGGTCAGAAGTTATACAGATGCTAAAAGAGCATGGCTGCCAAACTAGAATACTATACCCTGCAAAATTATAAATCACCATAGATATAGTAAACAAGGTATTTCAGCACAAAGTCAGACTGAAGGAATATCTATCTACCAGTCTAGCACTACAGAGAGTATTAGAGGGAAAACTCCAACCTAAGGACCCCAGATACACCCACGAAATCACAAACAATCAATAATTCCACAGAAGAATACCCTAGAGAAAGGAAATACAAACAAGTTACCACCAAAAATGGCAGGAAATATGAATCAATGGTCACTAATTTCCCTTAATATCAATGGTCTCAACTCTCCTATAA
>PVIH01015571.1:0-49100 GCA_004025045.1 Sigmodon hispidus | reverse complement strand
TGATACTCATTAGCATATGGCTGGTGATTGGCCCAAAATAATGGCTCATTAACATATTTGAGGATGGCATCGGATAGGTCCTTTTTCGATGCCTAATTAGCATAAGCACATCGGATTGGTCACTACTCGATGCCTAATTAGCATAAGCGGCAATAGAATGTTCCAGCAAGTTGTGCAAAGGCAAACCGCGCCCTACAGTTCACCTTTCTTCAGCTCAAGGCAGCAGTCTGTTCATCAGTTTCCTCTATCACTGACCCATTGTCAAATTCCTCTGCTGTGTCCTTTCTTGATAGTTCTATACCCTCCCAACATCCTCTGTCCATTTATTTGAGGCTTTTTTTGTTTGTCTTATTGAGGGGTGTCATTTTCCAAGGCCAGTCAGGTTACTACACAAATGAACTAAAAAAGCTCTTAGTTCATCAACTAAAGCATGTCATTTAGGAGAAGTGAAGATAAAGAGAAGGAAAAAAAATAACCTTCCAGCAAAAGTTCTCCTCTCCTCCCACTGGTATTACTTCAGAGCTGCAGTGAATTTCAATTAACCATGATCCTTGAAGAATGGCCAATAAGTAAAATCAGAACTTCAATACATCAGTATTGTCCAGCGTGTTAGTTGTTTTTGTTTAGTTGATATTGTTGCTTTAACAAGTCCCTGGCAAATGCAATCTGAAGAAGGAATGGGTTATTTTGGGCACACAATTTGAGAGTATAGTACTTCATGATGAGAGAGTCATAGCAGCAGAAGGGTGAGGTGGTTGGTCACATCATATCTATAGTATGGAAACAGAGATATCCAAATAATGATAAGCTAGCTTTCTCCTTTTTATTCAGTTTGGGCCCCCAGTCCATAGAATGGCATATCCCTACATTCAGTGTGGAGCTTCCTTCCTCAGTTAAATCTTTTTGGAAATACCCTCAAATGTGTACTCAGAGGTGTCTTTCCACAGGTACTCTAAATCAAGTCTAGTTGACAATCAAAATGCATCCAGAAAACCTCCAATTCAACAACATGTGTGTGTGTGTGTGTGTGTGTGTGTGTGTGTGTGTTCCCACTTGGGTATACACATGCAACACACAAGCATACAGCCCTCCTCAAATGATCTTGTTTGTAAAGCACAGACACAAGCACTATCTTATTTATCGCACTCAAACAATCTTGTTTCTGCTTTGTCTTTGGAATATACTGATAATTATGAGAATCATTTTCTGTTGGAAGACATTGTCATTTAAAGAATCTGTTCTCTTTTCCAGCACATAGAATATCACTTTAAGTGGAACTTAGCCTAGGGTGCATGTAATTGATAAATCAACTCAGGCTACTTGGTCTGCGGTGGTACTCTGTAGTCCTTTAGAATATCAGAGGCATGAAAATTCCAATACATTAGAAACTCTGGCAAGAGCTCTGAAGTATCTCACAGGACCTTTGACAGCCAACGAGGGGAAAAAAGAAAGCACAAAGTCATCTAAAGATAATATGTGAATTACCTAAAGTCATACAGTGAGCTAGAAGCATGTACTAATATCAGCTTTCTGTACAGGAGCATCTGCTGAATAATATCTAACCCATTTCAGAAGTATTAGTGAGATGCCAATACAAAGGGTGTTTCCTTGCTGATGTCAAAACCTGTCTACTAGAATCACTTGAACCAGCTGGCTCAAGAACGGATAAATTTTTTGGTTGTTATCAGAGGAACTGTTAGTTAATTAAAGGTAATATTCTATGGAACAAAGAACAAAGATAGGCGAAGTGGAAAAATCTAATGGGTAAAGGATGTGTGTATAGGGATTTGGTGTAAGGTATGAAGGAAAACAGGGATTTGGGGGAGTATGGCATTCCTTAATGCATTCCTTTTCTTCTTTTTTGTACCTCTCATACCCTTTGGAAGATGCTGGTGATTCTTTCAGGGTTTCCCCAAGGCTACCATCATTTTTGCCCAACATAGTTCTCCATCTCTTACCTTTTTCCTAGGTAGCAGGTATCAAGGGGATATTCCTGGCAAACAAGAAGGTGGATGACCAGGTGAAGACATACATCACTTACAACAAAGGCAGGGACTGGCGACTACTACAAGCTCCAGATGTGGACCTGAGAGGAAGCCCAGTGCACTGCTTACTGGTCAGTTATCCAGTCCCATGTGGAGTTCACAGGGAAAACTGCTTCCCTAGGGATGCTGCTTCAAAGTCTTCTTCCAGTATCAGATCTTGGAAACCTGATCTTGGTGCTAAGCTATGGCAGGAGCCAAGGGCTGCAGCCTCAGACCACTACACCAATTCTATAGAACACTCAGTGGACTGCATGGGTTTTCATTTATAATAGTCAACATTTTAGAGCTGATCATAAAATAAAGAAATTTGAGGCTGCACTTATTAGTAAAAGTCCCAGCCATGACTCATTAGGACTAACCCATCTATTAACTGCTAGTTTGTTCAGTGCTGAGATGTCAGTGTAAGCAAAGATTACCTTGGGAACTCAAGCGGGTGAGACAGGATCATCTTCCTAGGATGGTCAGTTAACTGCTATGTAGAATGTTGAAGTAGACAGTATGGAGAACATGTGTAAGATGACATCTCTGCCCCAAGGTGCCTTGAGTTAAAGTGGTGATAAAAGATAATAAACAATGATACAACCATCCATTCCCTGGTTGTAAATGTTCTCTTGGGAAGCCATACTAAAATCTCAGATATGACACTGTGCTTATCCTCATTCAAACATTGCCTTCTGCCATGTATTCAAAGAGATGTATCAGCTAAGTGACTTTTTAGACACTGTGTTAAAATCCAGAGATGTAGTAGAGTCTAGGTCACTCAGGGTCACTACCATTTTGTAATTTTTAGTCTCATTCCACACTTTGGTGTTTTGGTGTTTGTTGTGGCTTTGATTTGGATATGAGGAATATCACATAAGTGGCTGCCTACCCACTGAAACAACTCACAGACTCATTGGTTCATTTGTTCTCTTTTTGCTGTTAAACCTTGGTGATGGCTTCATCATACTCTGTTCACCTAATTTTCCCTTGATCTTTCTTGTTTTCATCAGATTTATTTTTATTATATAGGCTAATCTCTATATGTCTCAAAACCCATTTATAATGAGCATAAGAATATAGAAAACAATTCAGTACCCAGTGAATTTCAGATAATGGTTTTAAGTAAAATTATAAGCAGTATCAAAATATACAAATACATACAAATAGACTATGGTTTAAGAAACTAATTGGGGACCTGGATTGTCATGTCTTTGTTCTCCCTGATGGTTCCTTAGAGCTCTGATAAGCAATATTTGATGGTTACTATCAGATCTAGAAGACATTTGTCACCTCTTGTTAAAGAAAGGACTAGAGGGCCTCCTAAAACTAACCAGAAACTACACCTTGAAGGATAGATTGATTGCAGAAGAGGGAGAAGACATTTGATACTGAATGAGAGCAAAAAGGATGAAACTGTGAGCGACGACGTTTGAGACAACTTCTAATGTGTTTAATTGGGTACATCAGGCAAATGGGTCTGAAGTTGAGCATCCAAACTGTAGCTGTTCCTAGATGACGCACATCTGCAAGCCCCTCCTCTTGTGCAGATGGGAGGTATGGCTGGAGTTTCCTGGACTGAAGTGATTTTCTTTTTTCTTTTAGCCCTTCTGTTCCTTACACCTTCATCTGCAGCTCTCTGAAAACCCATATTCCTCTGGAAGAATCTCTAGCAAGGACACAGCCCCTGGACTTGTGGTGGCCACAGGTAAGGAATGCTCCCTGGGCTTTTTCCTCACCAAGAGCTTCTGGGATAGTTTGTGGTTTACCTGTGGGTCATGTGATTCATTTGAGCATTCGATGGGAAATCCCCAGAAAATCAGCATGTTTCTTCAATCCTGAAAGGCCATCATCAAAAAGTAGGTTGCAAAGAACCTTGAACCATCTTCGCTTCTAGGTTAATTCATCTGCCCCCAGCCCCAGAGCAGTCAGTCTTCTGAGTCTAGTGAAAGGGCAGCATTCCTGTCAAAGTCAACTGACTGATCAGAGAGATTGTAACAGGGAAGTCTCAGTTTGAGAAAACACACAGTGCGAATTTCCCAGCTCTCCAAATATCAGGTAGGGCAGTTTCTCTTTACACAGAAGATACTTTACAAAGAGTTTCACCCCAGAGCTGTTTTTAATCAGAAGGTCTCTGGCGAATGTAAAGGTTTGTTTACACATGATTAAGCACTTGGCAGAGAGCCTGGGGGAAAGGGCAGGAAATCTTCAGGTTGCATTGTTGGAGCCACTGTCCAGTGAACACCAATCTGAAGTGATGATAAAGCAATTCCCAGATGAAAATGAAAGTCTCTGGGGGATGTGCCTTGATTAGCATGCTTTTGATTTGTGTACACTTTTCCAGGAATACATTGTTGGCATAAAGCAAGATGAGCTTCTAATCTTAAAATTTACAGCTGTGGTGACATGTAGCTTTCTCTCTCTCTCTGTCTCTCTCTCTCTCTGTCTCTGTCTCTCTCTCTCTCTGTCTCTGTCTCTCTCTCTCTTTCTCTTCTTTCCTCTCTGTCTCTCTCTCTCTGTCTCTCTCTCTCTGTCTCTCTCTCTGTCTCTCTCTCTCTCTCTCTCTCTCTGTCTCTCTCTCTCTCATGAAAGGAAATAAATAGATAAATTTACAGTGACTTTCTGAGGTTGTATAGTTTTCCTCCATCAATCCAACACTCTTATATCTAGATTCCTTGTTCGTCTAGGCATGGATTCCATCTCCAAAGCTCCAATCCAATCACTAGCAACCACCAAACACTTTAATCAGCTTGGTGGCTGCTACAACTTGCTGCTATCACAGGCATCTTGTCTTCAACAAATGTGGACAGGATCCAGCAAAACTAACACTACTCTTCCTCGAAGCACAGGACAGTGAAATGAGCACAGGCCCTTTAGCTCTGGCCCTTGCTTGGAGAGTAATACCAACACACAGTCTACATGACTTAGTTCTTCAAGCTCAGTGACTGCTAGCCTGCCTCTCAGCAAAGTCTCCAGAAAACCCAAGGCTGAAGCAGAAGCTGTAGTGGGAAACAGTAGTCAGTCATGCCAGTGGACATTATTTGAATGCTTCTGATGATGGCGAGACATTGCTCACACACTTGGAACTTTTGTGTTTTGATTGGCAAAGTGGGAATGATAAAGCTAACAGCTGAACTGCATGCAGGGTTACGTAAATGAAAAACATTTCAAATGCTTCCAAATGCTCAGGAGATATTGGCTACTCTGCATAAGACACCTGTCCTCACCCTGTACCCTTAACATCAAAGCTGTTCTTGCATCAGAAGAAGGAAGTTTGTTTTCTCCTTCAATAGGACACATAATTATATGCATTCATTATATATGTAGTGAAATTCAGGGACCCTGTCATCTAGCTCTCTAAACTGAGCCCTGACACAAGACTGGTGCATTTGCTTTAGTTTCGTTAACTTCTGAGCTTCATGTCTTCATCTATAAAACAGAAATTGTTATCTTTCCATAAAAAGAGTGCAAAAATAGAGAGAGAACATGTTTATAAGACTGAACAAAATATTCAGACTAGGTGTATTGGTATTGATCATATATGCTTCTAAGTTAGCCTAATGTTATGTCTTTAATGAGTTAACAGGCATTCAGAAGTTAGTATTTATTTTTGAATATTTAGTCACGTTATCATAATTTACTAATTACCTTCCCTTGCCCACAATGACTGAGGCCTTTTGCCAGCCATGGAGCATCTGGAGAGCTAAGACACAGATGACAAGACCTTGAGCTAACATCTGGCTTCCACTTTCTTGTACCCAGCTTCCCTTACATTGTTGGCCTGGTTTCTGTGGGAGATAATTTTCCTTTGAAAAATAATTAGGAAGTCACTCAGGTATGCCTTCACCATTGTGCAAGGTGGGGGTTGTTCTTTAGCTACCTTCCTTATATTGATGTCCCTCTGCCCTCTATCTGCCTGAACTGCTCAGGGTCTTGACTCTCACTCTCCCTATTCACTTTCCCTTTCCATATTGTCCTGAGAGCTGTTCTCAAGGAAGCTGTGGATGAATGCATGCCCTGAGATTCCTTTCCACCTCTTATTGAGGCCGTCTCTGGAGAATTGGGTGGTTTCTTTTAGTAAGCCGAAGCAGTACAGTTCTCAGTATCTTGAGTACTGGCTCCCGCTAGTAGTGGAGAACTCATAGCTCAGAGCACTTTACAGTGTGATGGTGTTTCTTGCCTTGCCTTGACTGTATAGCAATGGGATAGATAAGACAATGACAGTGCTCTTCAATTTACCTGTTCTGAAACAGAGGGCAAGAGGGAGGCAGCATCATGACCAAGCCCACCCTCCTTTTTACTGCTTAATAGTGGTTAATTCTGTAACCATCAAACACCAGTCCACAAGCCCGTAACTGTGCCAGCCCATGGCTATCCCACCCCTGCCCTGCTTCTATGAACTGATTGTCCACACCTCATGCTGCCCCTCTTCTCTCTTCATTGGCTGTATATGTGTTTCTTTTCCCCTTTGTTTCCTATTGAGCCCTCGGCATCCTGTCAGAATAGGCCCTTTTGCTGGCATTTGGAGAAACATTTGTAACCCAGAGTGCTCTGGAACTCTTTCTCTTTATTTCCCACAAGTGTTGAAAGATCAGAGAATGGTCACAATGACCGAAACAGGTAGAAGAAAGTTGAATAAAGCTCCCACAAATGTCAGCAGAACCTTGTTTGTTCGCAAACTAAACTGTTGGTAAGAAAGCTCCCGTTTTCCTGTCTCGTGCCCCTTTCCTGATTCTTAGATGCCCCTCAAGCAGCCACAGCTATCCTCCCTTCCAGGATGCTCAGCCGCGGCTCTGCCTGACCCTCCTTCTACTCAGCCATCGAAGCCCTTTAGCCAGGTTGTTCTCCACTGACAACATTGCCCACGTTCTTCCTGTTATGATTACCCACCAAGCTGCCTAAAGACTGAAGGCAGCCAAGCATAAAATCACACTGGAAAACATCTACTCTGTTTCTTGATCCAGGAACCTAGTTTGTGGTCCCTGCAATTAGCTGTGTATGTCTCAGGATGCCCTTCAGACGATGGAATATACTTCTGAAAGCAGACTGGGTGATGTTGGTTGGTTTCTTACCATCACAAAACTGCTGAATCAGCAGGGTGCTTCTTCGGAAGTGAGGCTTAAGAGTACATTCAGAAGGACTATAGGAGGGGTGGCAACTATGTAGCTCTCTTCTCTCTGTCTTTCTTGTTTTTTGTTAGTAGACATTGCTAAACATCTAATGGATTAACACATTATTTTCTTGACAGCACATATGGCTTCCAAATCCTTTTTACCGAAGTGTTCCTGGTAGCAACCATAGGACCATGACCACCTTATTTCTTTGTAATTTTTTGGCTATTTTTCCTTAGACCTGTGCCAGATGCGATGACTTTCCAGACAGATATCTATAGTGTCTCTCATAGCTTCTCCATTCTCCTTTTACATTTCCTCAGCCCTAAGCACCAGGGTTATTTTTGGAAACCTGTGTGTCAAAACAAGTTGGCTAGCTGTGTGCTCCTTGATGCTGATGGGACTTTGACAAGCCATAGTCAGCTTTAATTTCTCATTTTGAAGTATTAAATGTCAGGAGCTCAATTAACATTTTCATTATTGCATTTTTATTGTGTTCTTATTTAGGTTACAGATGTGCGGGGGCTAACATTCCCTCCTGTTACATTTGATGAAAAAAAAAAGTCAACAAATATGATAAACTCTTACATATTTAGGGTGCTTTCTTCATTTTTAACGTGTCTCCAAGTGCACATCAACCAAGAACATCATCCAGGTCTTTATTTATGCAGGCAGTCATTCCACAGTTATATGTAGTATTGTGTGTGGAGCACTGATACACGATCTGTGATGGCACAGATGCAAGGACAATATAAACAGAACAAAAGAATCTTAATGTCTTTACATTTGTTTATTTTGTGTATCTGTGCGTGTGTGTGTGTGTGTGTGTGTGTGTGTGTGTGTGTGTGTGTGTGTGTCTGTGTGTCTGTGTGCACTCAAGCCACAGTGTGTGAAGAGAAGTCAGAGAACAAACTGGGGAAGGGGCTTCTTTCTTTCCATCAATAGGCCTTGGGGATCAAGTTTATAAAGCTTGGCAATGAGTTATTAATATCTCTTCTGTCTCAACTATTTTTTTTCTTGTATAATTTTATTACTTTGACCTCTTTGAATTTTATTATGCCAATTTAAAACATTTACATATCACATTTCTGTCACTTTTCCTCCCTAACTACTCTTCCTTATCACCATCCCTCTCTTCATGGATCTTTTCTTCGCAGTGAGCCCCCTCATATTTAGCGTCCTTTTTATTGTTTGAGAATCTCATAAATATATAATATTTTAATCAAATTTACACTTCCTCATTTAAATTTCTCCCCCATCTCCCCCCACTTTCCTCTCCCAATTTCACGAGCTCTTTTGTTGTGAAATAACTGCATTTCATGAATTCAAGTCAGTCAAGAGATAAATCAGCAAATTTAAGATGGAAACATCTACACATAGACACAAATCCATATTTGCTTGCTAACGTGCACACACACGCGTATACACACACACACACACACACACACACACACACACACACACACGTATGCTTTTCTTAAGCTAAAGTTATACTTGCATAGGAGATCTCTGTTCCCATCCTCTATATTCATACACACACTTCTGCTCTGTGCCATCTTCATTGCATACCAGTCAGGAGCTATCTGAAACTGTCTGGGTAGTCAGAGTGAGTTCATTAATATTCAGTCCCTGAGCCCTACCGCTAAAGATGCATTTGTGCCATGCTCTTTATGGGCTTCACTCATAATGAGGTTTCTCTCCCCCCACCCTGGGGTTTTATTTTAAGGTGAACTCAAGAAAGACTGTACACAATTAAACTGTAAGCATCCTTTAGGGAACCTTTACTCTGACATTCCTCCTCTAACCCTGAATACACTTAAAATGTAAACTGCCTAACAATTTCAAATGCTGCTTATATTTCAGGCAACATTGGCTCAGAACTCTCCTACACGGATATTGGTGTGTTCATCTCCTCTGATGGGGGCAACACTTGGAGACAGGTAAGTGCAATGCTTCAGAAAGAAGGAAGACTTTTAAAGTTAACTCTGCTAGGATTTCCTTTTTCTGTGGATTCTTAGACTCTTATGACTTTGTAGCTGAAAATGTTTGACTAGCTCTCCACTTTGCTGGATCTAGCAGGCAGTATAAAGGGGTAATGGTGAGAAGATATCTGGAAATAAAAAAAGAAAACCTAGACATGCCCTGCATGACTTTGCTATACCTTAAGCAGTATGTGTATAACATCCCCTAGAAGGTAAATGTTGTTCTGGTTCCTGAGGCTATACTGATGGAACTGTTTCTGTCATTAGTGTGCCAAGGAATCCTGGCAAACAGTCCTCCCTCATCAGCTTTCTTGATCTGCTTCTTTATCTGCAAAGGGAAAAGATTAGAACATTGAAACTAGAAAAGTCAGAAAAGTCAATGATAATTTGAGAATTATATAGACCCAGCCATCAGTAAATGTAAGACAGCTTAATACATATATGTCTATAAGAAAAATCAGTTCAGTGTTGCAAACAATAGAACTTGGAGTGGTGACAACAGTGTCCCACAGAGCCATTGTGTATTTGATATGTGCTGAATGTGAACGGAATTTTTGACTCATTAAGTTTAATATAAGTAGTCACATGTGACTACTGTATTAGTGAACACAGACGTAGTTAATGTCAACAAGGTATCAGGCAAGGCCATCAAGGTTTAACACTCCTTCCTTTAAGGACCTCAAAGATTAAGTGAAGGTAATAAGTTCACATAAAAGAAATATAGTTTGAGGTGATTGTATTATTTTAGCTTTCATATTATCATGGAAAGAAGATTAAAGAGTTGGTGACACTGGGGAAACTGGAAAATGCTTACTAATTAAAAGTGATATCTTACTAAGTCTTAAAAAGAATAAGATTTCTAGCTGAGGAAGAAGAGGGAATAGCACTGAAGTTATGTTTTACCATTAGCTGTCTCTCTGGTCAAGTTCCAATTTGGATGTCCAAATAAAGTCTGGCAGCAGCACCACCAGTATCATCATTACTCACACCACTGTCACTGTCATGACCACCACCACTAAAACTGTTACCAGGCACTGACCAGATGTAGCAGCTATTTTAAGTACTATAGAGGGTGCGAAGAAGAATATGACAAATCTTGCTCCAAAGGCTGCAATCATGTGGCTAGTGAACAGACATATGAATAGGTGTCAGCCTTCTAAATATAAGATAATCTATTGCAAGTACCAAAAGAGGTCAGAAGATGTTAAACAAACTCTTCCACTATAAAGAACAAGCATTGTCCAAGAACCTAAAGAGATAAGTCACCTGACCAGCTAGGCAGTGCTGCATTTCTTCCATGTGCTTTTCTTTCCCGCTCCCTCAAGCTTCCCAAGCTTCTACTTTCTTACCAATGCCTCTCAGAGGAAGACTTGGCAGTACATGACAGTATAAAGAATGAAGTTTGAGTATCACGTCCTCCTTCTTCCTGTCTTCAGTCCTACATCCTCATTACAGCACAGAGCCACCTCTGGCTAGAACTACAGACTCTGCTCTCCATCATATTTGAAATATATAAATGTCAATTACAAACCTCAAGTCTTTTGCATGTTAAGAGTGGTCATTAGTAGGGCATTTTTCTTTACTAAAATGATAAGTGTGAAGAAATGAAAAACAAGGTCTTTAGGACTAAGACACTTCTCTGTGTTCATTTGAACATATGAGCATGAGACCCTGATTTTTTTCCTACTCATTCCTCTCTTTCATCTGCTAACCACTCCTTACCCTCTTCTGAATCTTCATCCTAGAAGCCAACAGCAGAGTTAAGCACTTGAAAAATTCCCTATGTCTGTTTTCCTGTATGAACTCTGAAGTGGAGGTTCTTTGTTGAATAAATACTATTCCTGCTTCAGCTAAAATTATACAAACCATATACTTCCATATATTGGAATTAGATCTGAAACATCTTTGCTGAGACTCTTGTATTTTTCTGGTGCTTAGTAAGTACCTATGGAAAGATGAAGACATGGATCATTAAATCACTGAACCAGTGAATGGATAGTTTAATAAAATTTGGACAAATACATAGTTCCAGCATTGGCTTGTCTTAGGCCCAAGAAGACCACATTATAATGACTATTTGTTTAAAAAATGGTTAATACATACCAAGTTTGGGCCTTCTTCCGATTTCTGGAAGAATTTAGGAAGTTGTTTAATTGTTTCTTTCTTCTAGGGTCTGGAGATATTTTCTTTTGAGTCCTAGACAAATAAACACTAAAAAGACATAAAAGCAGAGTAGTAGAGATCAGAAGAGTAATTTATAAAGAAGTAAGGATAGGAAAATTTGTTTGAAATCATACTTTCTTGGAGGGAAGGGTTGCCTAGTTGACCATGCCTTGCCTTCATGTACTATATTGGTTTGCATGACTAGTGGGTAATGTCCTGGAAATGACATTTGAGTGAGATTAGGGAACCTATTTTATCTCTGTGAGCCCAGTTTCTCATCTATTAAATGCAGATAATACTTGATAGACTGTCTGATAGAGCCAGTGAAAAGCCCCACAACCTAAATAAAATATTGTGTATGAAAGACTGAAAACTGAGGTGGGGGGTGGCGCTAGAGATGGCTCAGAGATTAAGAGCACTGGCTGCTCTTCCAGAGGTCTTTGAGTTCAGTTCCCAGAAACCACATGATGGCTCACAACCATCTATAGTAAGATCTGGTGCCCTCTTCTGGTGGGCAGGGACACATGCCAACTGAAAATCACATAAGAAATAAATAAATCTTAAAAAGGAAAGAAGGAAAGAAAAAAGAAAAACTGCAAAGTGTTAAGCACTAAAATGTACGGCATTGCTGTGATTGCTATTATTGTTGTTGTTCCAGATCTTTGATGAAGAGTACAATGTCTGGTTCCTAGACTGGGGTGGTGCCCTCGTGGCCATGAAACACACACCTCTGCCAGTCAGGCACTTGTGGTAAGGACAGCTCCCTATTTTATTAACGAACTACTCTTCAGTGGAAAAGGTTGGGGCAAGTTATTCTAAATCATTTTGCATTCTCTCTTCATTTCCTCATCCATTAAAACCAGCCCACATTGCCCATATCCTTCTATCATCTACCTTATAGATAGCAATATGTGTCATCAGGTAAGGCAGAAAAGAATAGAAGGACTAAACAAGCCTTGATTTGGAATCCAAATTTGAGAGATGTAGATAGCTCTAAAGGGATGGCCAGATTTCCATGTTAACAGGTCCTGAAATCAGTTCTAAATGAGTTCGGTTTATGATTCTATGACTGTCCCATTATAGATGACCTTTAGGTGTCATGTATATTCATCCAAAGATCAGGGGAATAATCTGGATCAAAAGTCTGAATTTGTAGCTGTAAGAAAGTTAGAAGTAGTAAAGCTGTAGTGTAAGCTCACTGCTATAAGAGAGTTTGGACGATGAGGACAACCAGGAACTCCATTAGAGTTGATGAGAGAAATAGCCAAGAAAGGAGAAACCTGTGAGAATATGTCTTCATGAATACCCATAATTTTTAGTCAGATTACATCTGTTACAGAGCAAAAATGCTAAGGAACTAAGTGTCTTAAGAGGCCATTGTCAGAACACATTTAAAATACAAGTGGAGTTAAAAGAGTTTGTACTAGTTATAAATGAGCGAACAAACGAATGATAAACAATGAAATAAAATTGAAACAGTTTAGACTGCTTGTCTCCTCAAAGCAAATATGTAATGTAGCTCAGAGCATATATGCTAGTTCATCAATGAGGACAAAGCAGAGTAAGACTATATCTTGAGGGGTTTATATCGTGATTTCGATTTTTGACAAATGATAGATAAGGAAATGAGTTTTTTATATGCAAATATCTTAAAGAGAATGAATTTCAGGCTTCATGTTTGGCTAAATAGTTATTTGTACGTGAGGCTAGATGGAAGCATTCACAATGGGCGCATGTGAATCTAGCTTTTACTGGGTCCTTAATTACCAGTAAGACCAGCACTTTGAGTGAGAATTTTAGTGAAATGCATCTGGTTGCCAACTGAGAGAGAGTTGATACCCTGGTGCCAGCTCCAGTCTTCAGCCGCCTTGATCAAATCTTTTCTCATCTGTTTCAAACAATATAGAATTTTTACTTTTAGGTTGAAATGTGCTAAAATGTTGTCAGTTTCTTAGAGCTTCATTAGCTCAAGGTAGAACAGTATATCAACTACCATATTATCATACAAGAAAATTATAGAAATGATCTTTAAGCATATAAGGAGTTTCTTTCAAGAAAATTGCTGTACTTGCCTAAGGATGAACTTGTGAAAATTCCCAATGAAATTATTTATTATCCATTTCCCCCATAAATAATAGTCTGGATTTGTTGAAGGAATATTACATTTCAGACACTGTTCTAAATTCCTGAATGAATTATTCAGCTCAAACCTAATTATGTGGATCTTTTTAAAATTACCATTACAATGGCTTTAACATGCAATTATATCAAATACCTCACCCAAAGTGTTAGTTCACAGAAGTTAACTGGAGGCACCAGTGGAGTTCCTGTATGCTAGCTAGTAATATTTTGAGTACTGTGAGGAACACACAGGGTTGTCACATGGATCCGGCCCTCTAGAGATGGTAGTCAGCACAAAGGTTTTAGATTAACCCAAAGAAATGTCTGCTATAAGATTCTAACTGTGATACTGCACAGTGGTCTTGCTGCAGCGAGTGGCATGGAGATGATTCTTGAAGGAAGGATGCTAGGAGTTATAGGCGGAAGTGGTATGAGGCAAGCTAGAGACAGTAAAAACTCTGAAACAATGCTAAAATTCAAAAACATGCAGAGTAATCTGGAAGTCGTATTGGAGTCAATGGGGACGTGTAAAAAAGGGGCAGTACAAAAAACCTAAATGTCACTTCAAGGTGTTAAAGGTTGAGCTAGTAGGTAATCCTTGTTTTCAAGACCCTTCTCTTTCTGTGGAAGAAAGAATTGCCTTTTAAGATGTGAGTAGGACATGTACTAACAAAGAAGAAAGTAAGTCTTCAAACTCATTTATTTTTTAACCCAGTGAGACACTGTTTCCTGGCCCTATCATTACATTTTAGGGTGCATCTCAATAAGAGTTGATAAATTCCCATATACAAACCAATCAGCTAATCCCTTCCTTTCAAGTCTGAGGAGAAGGAAGTAATGATTATAGCCTATGCTCCACCTTCTCAGTCCTCTCTTTATCCTTGGCTATTAGAGTAGGTCTAGGCTTCTTGCTTTTGAGAGCTTCCTGCAGAGCACTTTTTGTTTCTTTTTTTTTTTTTTTTTTTTTTATGGAGAAAAAGACAGTTGGCCCGTGGCCTATATGGTTTGCAAGGAGAGCATCCTACCAAGAGATTAGAGAAAGTTTCAATTCTCACCAACTTGATTGGCTGTTTTCTTTGAGAAGCATGTTCTTTTCTAGTGAGAGACAGAAAGGGAGAGGTTCCTGCGAGGGTGGTGGGGAGAAACTGGAGAGAGTAGAGGGAGGGAGAGCTGTAATCAGGATACATTACATTAAAAAATCATTTTCAATTAAAACAAAAATTTAGCTTTCCTTGCTTTTGAGCATTCAGTTATAGCTATAGATGCTTCTGTCTAGAAACACTCTCAAAAGCACAACTGGTCTTAGCTAGAAATAATTGCTGAGAATCCACGTCAGGATCTGTAGTCAGGAATAATCATTACCACTCAAAATCTTCAATGAAAATTTGAGATTATCCTGTTGAATATACAATAAATAATAGCATTATGCATCAGTAGTAGAAAATGGAATGAATTCATCATAAATAAATGGTAGAAATCTACTGTGGGGGATATGCTAATAATTCTGAGTTTGTCTTTAGAACATAAAAGACTCAACCATCACACACATTGTATAAATGCCATATGTCAATTTTTTTTTAAATAAAATACAGGAAGATTTGTAGAGGATAGAAAATAATTAGATTCTTAATGGGTTTTTTTTGTAAAATCATACTATTTATTTATTTCTTCTAACTTAAAAAAATTAAATATTATTTTAAGCTAAGCTTTTAAGATAGTATTATCTGCATTAAAAGAATGTTGATAATAATGTTTTCTGAACTTAGATAGGGATGAAGATTTCTGTTTACTCCTGTCTATCAATACAGTTCTTAAGAGAAAAGGAATAATTTACACTTGTAAGTGGATAAATGTCAGCTATTGAATATGTGCGAGAAATTACTACAGCAAATATGAATTCATTCAGAAATTGTCCTTTGTGTGTTTTCTTGAAGACTATGGGAGTGTTTTGTAAGGACTTGACCATGTCATTATCATCAATGTTTTCTTATAAAATGGTTGACTAATTTTTGCCTCTATCAAGCTTTTCAAACACAAATACAGTTTATTTTTCTTCTGACTAGTAAATTCTAATTAAGCTACAAACTCCAAGGCTAAAAAAATTAGCATATTTCAAGAGGAAGAAAGATTAGGTATTCAATTCATTATCATTTTCTTTTATGGACCCCAGACTGACATTACTGTGCATACAGATGTATGTATGCATATATGCACAAATGAAAAGCGTTAGCTTACCCAGCTGTACGCAAGGGTACAGAGGTCTTCAGACTTAAATAATAGGTATATTGCTTTTCAGAGAAAATAGGAGTCATAATTGAAAAGCTTAGGGAACTTTAGCTAGGCTAACAAGGCATGCTGTTTCGTATAAATTGAAACGAAAGGTAGCTGGATAGACATGAAGGCAAACTAGCATAGCATACAGATTGAACCATTTATCTGTGACCATGCAGCTTTGGATGGATGGAGATTCTATCCTAAGTGCTGTTTTAGTGAGCTCTCTCTCAGGTGGTGTCATTGTTCCCTAAAAACATTAATGGGAAATAAGCAATAGAGTCCTACCAAATGCAGTTTGCCAGTGAAAACCCACATGGACAAGGCGTCAACTGACAGGTGAGCTTAGCTGTGATGATTTGCTGAGCCCTGGCAGACTGTCCTGTCACCTTAGTGTTCTTTGAAAGGGGAAGGGAACCATCTCCTG
This sequence comes from Sigmodon hispidus, assembly GCA_004025045.1. Classification (NCBI taxonomy): domain Eukaryota; kingdom Metazoa; phylum Chordata; class Mammalia; order Rodentia; family Cricetidae; genus Sigmodon; species Sigmodon hispidus. The sequence continues at coordinate 33,001 of PVIH01015571.1, read as the reverse complement.
GCATTCTGTGTTCCTTTGTTCATCTGTACATGTTTTTGGACACTAGTGCCTTGTTTTGTTCAGAGAAACATTTCCGTGAGAACAATAATGCTAACTAATGCATACCTCTAAAAAAGAACATTGCATGTATTGCTCTGAAGAACTTTCTGGTGGCCAGCACACCACACCTCCTACATTTGCAGTAAAATAAAGAAAGCAATCTGTCTTATTGGAGGAAGGAAAGCTGATACTCCTTGACTGTTCCACTTCTAATGCTGTGCTGGTCTTGTAGGTAGAACTTGGGTTATTTTTGGAATATTTCTGTTATTCCTCTTATGTAAAGAAAGCAATACACAGACTAGGAAAGGATCTGAGAAGTTATAAAATCTAGGATAATATGTGGTATAGCAGACCATTTTGTGACACCAAAAGAGATTCGACATGCCGGGGTAATGAAACACTGAAAACTACTTAGTGAATATTCAAGACAGATAGTTCTCATCTACCTTGGCTTTAGTTGTTAAACAGCAATGAGCTGACTTGGGATGTTTTCACATTGAATACAGGCACATAACAATTTTAGAATTGTGTAACTGGAAGAAAATCCAGATATTTTTTTCTTTCCATGAATATAGAAGCATGCAACTTATGCATGCAAGAAACTATCACCATTTTGTTCTTTTGTCCCATAAACATTTATTGATTACATATATGTACACACACACACACACATGCAGCACTACTATATGACTGGGATACACTTCTGAACAGAGCAATATGCATGAGAGCTTACATTTTGTTTGCCAACATTAGACTGTTCTTTTTAGTAGCACCACTGGAAGAGAAAAATTATGTTCCCTTATTCACTCTGTAGTTTGAAAAACTGATATGTCTTTATATATAACTACATTCTCTCTAAATTCATTCATGAACATTATCTTGTTTTGTAGTGAATAACCAGGGTATTCTTTTTAATATGTGGAAAATCCTTACCAGAAGAATAAGTTAAAATAAAATAGTAATTAATTCATTCCCCATCTTCTTTTTTCTTTTATTAACTATGTTGTATAAAATTCATAATATCTGTTTCTAGGACAGATTGTCTTTCATCTTAAATCACACTAATTGACAGGTCTTTTAAAACAAAAAGGAATTATGATTGAAATTGAATATAGTATTTACGATACAGCAAGATTGTTTCCTTTCTTGTGTATGCAGCCTATAGACACTTAATAGGCTTTGTGGCTTGTTCACCTTTTGTAATATTACCACAGTTGTATAATACTTAACTTGTGATTGACAAGGAATGCAGAGCCTTTTGCCTGAACTTATTTTTTTTATTAGTTAATCTTATCTTTTCTTCATGTACAACTATTTTTTATTACACATCCTACATATTTTTAATATTTTATTATTTTATCTTTTGCATATGGGTATTTTACCTGCATATATGTTCCATATGTGTGCCTAGCGCCTTTGGTGCTGGGAATTGAAATGGTATCTTATGGAAGAGCAGCCAGTGTTCTTAAGTACTGAGACATCTCTCCAGTCTCTAAATATTCTACTTTTAAGTTGACCCTACATAATAAATCATGTTTCTGCTCAGAAAGCTAGATCTTGTATCCATAATTCTTCTTGATGATGCCACACCTTGGTAGCCATTGAAGAACCCAGGCATGGCCCAGGACTGCAAACAGCAAACTACATACCTGTATCTTCTGACTCCCCACTTCTCTCTTTTGATTGTTGAAATGCCACCAACAATAGCTTTTATAACTTATTTATTATTTTTATTCTGAGTATGTATACCAAATCCTATTGATTTCATCTCTAAAAGTGCATGAGATCTTTTTATTGCTATGCCTGTCTCCAGGATAACCCTTAGCCAAGACCATTTCTTATGTGATCTTGCCTTTCATCCACTTGTACCCCCTTTGAGTTCTGATAATATATTCACTATGCAGATATAAGTTTTTTAAAGTTTGGGTCATGTTATATCTCTCATATTTCATCAGGAGACCAAGTCCTCTATGACTGAATTCTGTCCTATCTGCAGATTCTACCTTTGCTTTCCATTCTGCTGTAACCAATAGCCATCTTTCTGTCCAGAAAGCCTGTCCAAGATTTTCTAGTATGAAAAACTTCATACTAGATGTTTATTGGTTATATCCATCCTCTTTGGGTCTGCCTATCTTTCTCTTTATTGTCACTCAGATCTCTATTTATACCACTTCTTAGGGTAGTACTTCTAGTCACTAGCAAATCACTTTACATTATCATGTCTCATTACTAACTTGTTTTTGTATCAGTTTATTAGCATATCATTTGTCTCCTCAAATTAACTACAAATTCCATGATGATGGAGCCTTTCCTTCATTCTGCTCTGTAGAAAGACTACTATAGTGTTATGACTGAGGACTCAGTTAGCTCCGGCACATAATAAGCATGAACTATTTGATCGGGGAACGTTAGGTTATTTTCTGTCTGTTTTTCTGTATTGCCAGTATTTGGAGGTCATTCAGAATTTTACTTTCTCCTTGACTGTTGGCAATCTTACTGTTTCAATTTCACCTATAGACTTCAGACAAGTTTCCCAATTTCCTTGGCATAGACATTAATGAGATATTGATATAAGAAAGCAAATGAGAATCCCTTGGGAATGACAGTCAATGCAGTTATCTCAGAGTATTATAAAGTCCCAACCATCACTGATTCACAGTCCAGGCTCAACATTCTTATAGTAAAGACATTAAGTTTTTTATTGTGTTTCCTGAAGTTTCTTTCAAGACTTTTATTCCTCATAACTGCTTCAGCCTGAAACAGCTATGTGTTCTAAAGCAGTCTTCTCAGGAAACATGAACATGGCACAATTGTGGCCTTCCAAGAATTCCCTTGGTCATAAATGAGTGTCACGAGACTCTATCCTCATTCTGCCTCTGCAGACTGCACTTGCTTTCATGACAGCATCCTTGTACTCAACTTGCATGGGCTGCCTGTGCTTTCTGGGCTTGTATTTAGGTATGTGAAGAATGATGCCATTCTTCCTTCTGGCCTCTGTGAGGATTATTTCATACAGCAGGACTTCAGTCTATCTCTATGTGCATTTAGCTCTGTACTAAAGCTTCTGTCTTGATTCTGGGAAGTATGATGTGACCTCATCATCTGCCTCACTGTGTCCTCTCCTCTGTATAAAGTAAAAATAGCTAGCTGCCCTGTGCCCTGTTGGCAGATATATGAGAAGAGGGCACCTCTCATCTTGAGATACATGTGACACTCGGTGAAGTTGGCTCTGCTCATGTTGCTAACTCATCTTTATCAATGAGTAAATTCTTAGTGAAGCAAGGAAAGAGGCCTTGAACTCATGTTGGCATTATTCTGTGAAAACAGCAACCAATCTGTTTAGTGCCATATCAACAGACAGGCTTGAAAAAGATAAATTATAAATCCTAAGATATTTTTCCTTAACCTTTGGGACTATCAGACAGAGATAATTAGTCAGTGACCATGAGAAATTCTAAAACTACCCTTATTATTGTAGGAGATTTTGAAATACAAAAGCAAGGAAGTTGGAATCATGATATTTTCTCAGCAATTCTGGTCTCGTCACCTTTCTCTGTTCTAGCCTAGTTTTCAACTTAGTTTAAAAAAAGAAAAATGGTTAAATCACCCAGGCCCTTAAAATTCAAAATAGATGATGATAATTTAGGAATTTATAAAAACTTATTTACAGTGTGATCACCTTTCTTTTTTGGCTGTGGACCAAGGTGCCCCATCAACCTAAGCACTGTTGTCAGATTGGCTACCCTGGATGGGTTAAGATATTGTCCCTAGTACTATTTTAAATCTGTGTATTTAGAAAAAACTGATAATATGGGTACATAGAATTGAGTAACAGTAGAATAAAAAGATAAAAAGTAAATAGAAAAGGGATAGATATGTTGGGTTTCTGTTATAGGAAAAGGCAGTTCCTAGAACCAGTGTATGGAAGTCAGTTAAAATCATACTGGATAAAATTAATGGATGGAATGCAAAAGGGCCTTTCACATTCCTTTCCTTTCTTATGATCTATACTTTTAATGCTTCCATAGCCCTGATAAGTATTGGAGATATGAGGATGACTGGAAGATACCATGGCCTCAAAAAGCTCACAGTTTAGTAAGAGTCAGACACATTCTCTCTGGAATGATATATAATATAAAGGAATAAGCATATAACAAAGATTCATATGTGAGTTTTCAAGGGTTCATTCAAGATATAAAGTGATCATGTTTCCTAGTCTCTGAGAGATTAAGGCCCTGGGTATGTGAATATAGGAGAAGGCCCATGTATAGGAGGAGGTCAAAGTCTTAAATTTTTTATCTGGATTTAGGAGCCTGAAAGGACAAGAGGATCCTAGATGATGAAGAAGCCAAGTACACATCTCTGGACTATTTCCTGTGCTTAAGTCAAGATTTAGAGGGCACTTGATATTATCCCAGAAGGAGGCAAGCACATGGACTCACTAGAAGCATCCTTTAAAGAGATGCATGCTCTGCATCCACAAAGGACCAGGCCTGTCTTTTATCCAAAAGATGGAACCAGACTTCTCATAGCAGTTCAGATTGGTTACACTGGAAGGTAGAATAGTCCCAACGTCCATTGGAGGAAATAGGAAATGGCTTTTCTTGAAGTTTGATCTGAAAGACATACATACCCCCTTCCTGTAGGGCACACCCACACTACTCAATTTATCTATGTCAGAAATTCCAAGGGCTGAATTGATCATGCTGTAAATGGAAACTTTGGCTTCATCCTTAGTACTTGAAATGTGATACTCCATCTGCTGAATGCTCCTCTCTCTCTCTCTCTCTGTCTCTCTCTCTCCCTCTCTCTCTCTCTCTGTCTCTCTCTCTCTCTCTCTTTCTGTGTGTGTGTGTGTGTGTGCGCGCGCGTGTGTATGAGTGTATGTGCATGTTGATGTGTGTGTGTGTGTGTGTGTGTGTGTGTGTGTGTGTGTGTGTGTGTATGTTTCCTCAGTTCTAATGTGCTGAAATATTTCTGCAGCTCTGGTGCCACTTCCACCTATTCTGGGAAAAGCAATTTTGATCAAATCTCATAATATAGGGAGATTTTTTGATTAAGTGTTGATAATCCAAATTGGCAGATAGCAAGATACAGAGGAAATTTTAATAACCTAAAGTATGGTGATAAAAAGTTGTGATTTTATTTTCAGCTGTTTCTTTCATATATTTGTCTCTGCCTCAGGGTGAGTTTTGATGAGGGCCACTCCTGGAACAAATTTGGTTTCACGTTGCTGCCTCTTTTCGTGGATGGGGCCTTGGTGGAGGCAGGAGTAGAAACCCACATCATGACGTGAGTACCCCTTTCCTGTGGCAGAGGAGACTGAAGACCTCAGGTCTCCTTCATCTGGAGACTCAGTATTTTCCTTGGGAATACAATAAGAAACCATTTCTTCTCGGGACCAGAGTTTCCTCGTCTATAAAATGGACATGTTTATATTCATACTCACCGACCCATATCATTACTGACAGGATCACAGTGGCTAGTCTCCTAATTGGCCAGTGAAATTTCTAACAGATTTAAATACAAGCAAGCATCCCCTGTACCTCAGACTCAATGATATAGATAGTTAAGTCTGTGATGTATTTGAGAGATCTGGCATGCACATGTAAGTATCTGCTCAGGGTTCAATATGGACCTAGCCTAAACTCTAGTCAGAATTGAAAGATCAGATGCCAACCCCTGTACAGCAGTGCTACAGGTCAACTAAGATAAGAGCAGCACACCCATGACTAATATCTTTGCATTGCATTTGTGTTAAAGTGCAGCTATTCTGGAGACATCTGTTATATTGTATAGATAAAGATTTCCTTCAGAGTTTGTTGCTCGGGAGAAAAGATATTGTTGGTACATATTATGTGCCAGATAATAGACAAATGGACAATTAAAAAAAAACCCTCAACTTTATTCTATTACTTAAATAAATAAGATGGACAAATGACTCTGCTTTGGAACCCAGAATACTGTGTCAAAATTTCACATTTTAGTCCGGAGTTCAAGAAGTGAATAAAATACTAGGGGCAATTCTATCCTTCACTTCAAACACTTGTCTGAAAATTTTGGTACAGGAGCTAGCTGACTTTCACAAATTATCTCACATCCTTCCCTTACTCATTAGGTATAAAACAGAAGGCCTCTGTCTTTGTAGGACTTTTTCTAGTGTGAGTCAGTACAAAGCTTGGGTTCATTGTAAGTTCTATAGAGAGTAAGAACCTGAATTCAATATAATTCATAAACTGCCTTCTGATTGCATTCAAGCAAGAATTCATTGATTTTTCCATGTTTAGTCTGTTGTGGTTCTACACTCTTGGTCAGTAGAGCCAAATTCAGCCTTTTCTCTTTTTCCAAGAGATTTGCCTGTTTTGTTTATATTTAGCTCATAGCCTAAGGTATTCAGCATGCTCTCTTGTGAGACCAATTTGAACTTATTACATGATTCTGTTAGGCATGGCTTTGAACAATACCACATGCACACTAATTTTCCAATGACCTGGTATTCTCTGTACTAAGGTAGAAGTTTAAATGTTGTGTCCATATAATCTTAAATGTTAATAATTTTGCCCTTCATGTCGTGTTGAGCTTGTTGCTTGGGTATGAAGGGAGATTAAACTCAGAGCCAAACTGCTTACTGAAAGGATGACATAGTGTTCTGTCAGCTCTCCTTTCCATGAGGATGCACAGGAACTCAGCAGGGCTTTGGTATCTCTTCTGTCTTGCTTATAAAGATATTTCAAATGCAGCATGGTTTTTTAATATAGTAGATGGGAGTGAAAAACATATGTGTCTAATGAAATTAGGATGGGTCTTAAAAGCATTCATCAAAACAAAGTTAACCAATTCTTAGTTCTTTCTTTTTTATTTTACTTATTATTTGAGAACTCTATACTTGAATATAATGTATTTGAATCATAGATGCCCCTTGCTCCTCTCCTTAATTGTCCATAATTCCCCTACACACATTTCTCCCAACAACTTGTCTTCTACTTTTTCCTCTTAAATTTTTAAAACATAATTCACTGTGTCCACTTGGTGCTGCTTGTACATCTATGGGTATGAGGCTGTCCACTGGTAAATAGGCATGAGTACAATAGTCCTGCCATGTTTAGGAGACACGAATTCTCAATAGTCTTCTAACCAAGTCATCTGGCCCTTACTATCTTTCTTCTCTCCTCTCCATTGATATTCCTTGAGAACTGTGTGATTATGTGTGTGTGTGTGTGTGTGTGTGTGTGTGTCCCATTTTTGGGATGAACATTGCATAGTCCCCAATTCTCTTCACTTTGAACAGTTGTATTCTCTGTATTAGCTTCTATTTACTGCAAAAATATGGGTAATCTACAGGTATAAGATTAAATAATTAGAAGGCAGTTGCCTGCTATATCAATTTAGCACACTCATAATAGTAAGTTCTCCTTTGAGTTGCCTGTGACCTCTCAAGCCAAGAGTTCTTGACTAGGTTTAAAGAACTTGGCATGAGTTCCTTTCTGTTTTATAGTCCTTAAATCTAATCAGAGAGATGTCAGTTGCCGCCAAGACATTTGTCCCACTATTGGACAAATGAGAGTATCTTGACAGTCCATTAATTAGTATAGTATACAGGGATCATAGCTGGATGAGATTTTTCTACTTTGGAAGCCTGCACAACAGTTTCTGGCACTTTGAATTCTTACCATCAGAAAAGAGGCTTCTAGATAAGGACTGGCTTGGTTTCCCAAGACCTGTAACTGAGAAGAAGTAAATGTGCAATAGTGGAAACTGTCCTGTGTGGCATAACCTAAACTCAGAAAGCAAACAACACTTGTTATCTGTAACATGTGTGTTTAACTTCAAAAGTTTCAATTTGTGTGTACAACTTGGAGTGCCCATAGAAGTTAGAAAAGTAGAAGTAGATCAGTAGGGGGAGATAGAGCCCAAGGAGGCATGGGATAGAGAACACTAGTATAAAGTAGGGAAGAGGAATAATTTAGGGGTAAGATTTAGGTGGCAAAGAGAGATGGAAGGGCATATCAGATGATATGGGGTCAATAATACTGTTTATTTGAAAAGGTTACATGGAATTCTACTGTTTTATAAGCTTTCTAAAAACTAAGTATTTATTTAAATTTGGTTTTAGATAATGATGATCCTCTTAAAAGCCATAGTTTATCAAAATAAGGGGAGAGAAGAAAATAAAGAAGGATAAAAACCTATTGCCAGGTAGACAATGACCACTTGTGTATGAGTGGCTGGTCAGGAAATCCAGAGGACTCCAAAAGCAATACAGCAATCTATTGGCAGTGCTCTTGCTTCCTAGCAGAATGTGAGGGAAAGAACCTACTACTGTTTTAAAATTTTAATTAAATAAGAGTTTCTCCTATGTGGAGATAATACAGAGTTTGGGGATGTTTAGAACAGGGGTAAGACCTGAAATTGTTACCAGGAGGCTCTGTCTGTTTCCATTTCAGATTTGATGAGACTTTATGCATAATTGGCTTACTAAAGCCAACCAGAGTTTTAATTTCATAGAATAAAAATAGAACTCAGAAGTTATATGTTCTTTTGGAATTATGAGCATAAGAAGTAGATTTGCCATTGAACCTTACTAATGAAACAAGATACTTGAATTCTGTGAACTCACTGTTAACCTCATTGTAACTTAATGTCGGCTGTAGACAGAAAGGCTACAGTGTGGCACTGCTATTGATTTTCATCTCAATTTGCTGAATTTATATGTTTAATAATTTATTCATTTAGGACATTTTATGGGTGCAATACATGTCAGATTCTATTGGATCTTAGAAGGTAAAAGGTGAATGCAATGCTTTCCTTTTAAGGAGATCTCGGGGCAAAGTGGTGGGAGTAAGTGTAGGTACACTGACAAATAGGGAACTCTGACACACACACACACACACACACACACACACACACACACACAGTGGAAGATTAACTTACTTTGATGGAAGATGTTTCTAAATCATATCTCTTAAGTATTAATTGTATTTATTAGTTTTCTACTCACACAGACTTTAATGTGTACTTATTGGGTAAATGAAGTGTTGAATATGTGAGTGAATGAATAATCCTATGAGGCACTGGAATCAGCAATGTGTTGTGATCTTTGTGACTGGTCTGGCCCATAAGCCTGAGATTTTTATGAAATCAGTTGTATACCCCCAGGAATTCTGTCATTGAAAGATTAGGATCTAGCCGTTGGTAATTATGTGACTGGTGGTTGGGCTGGAAGCAAACTAGTTGTATCTACTCTGAGCGGGGTTGTGTGTGTCATCAGAATGGCATGAGGGTATAACAGGGCACCTGTACAACAGAGAAGCTGGTGAGTGGGAACCCTATGGGGAATTGTTTCTGATTGTCTCCTGTAAGAATCTGTCCATCTGTTTACTGTTTATCTGCTGGAGAATATGCATAGGGGAGACAAGACAATGCCGAGCAAGGAGGTCTGTGATTTGCTTGTGTTTATTGCTATTTCTTTTCTATTGTCATTTCAAATGTTATTATTTGAACATCTCCCTGGTAACCTTGAGAGCAGCCATCTAGTCTTACCTAATTCACAATGAAATGTGACCATTCTTATTACTTAAGGCTGAGGATACACTGGATGACTGACATACCAGATTGTCTATTGTGGTCTCAGGCAGAGGCTCTTGAGATGATGGATGCCTGTGGATGCTAGAGCACTTGGCACTTTTGATCCACTACTTTTATGAAAGGTTGTTTGCCCTCCAAAATAACGCCTTAAGTGGAGTTCTTTTTCTCTTGGTTCAAAGAAAGAATCAGATGGAAAAGCTTCTTTCCTACATCCTCAATCTTATATTTTATTCTCCTTACTAATATGCAAATTTTGAATCAACTGGCTTTTATTTAGCTGATCTTTTACAGGGACTACAGAGAACTAAGCAGCCACTCAGGGAAAAAAAAAAAAAAAAGACATCTAGGGGAATGAATAGTAGAATATCTCTTTAAAACTGTTATTTCTAGGAGCAGGCAGCCAAGCACCTGGGGAGATTTCAGCCTAATCTTCAAGAATCCAGACTTTGCCATGAGGTGCTTTATTGCATGTGATTTCACTGGAATTTCCCAGCACCCAGAAGTATAGATAGAATTGCTGAGCAAATGAGGATGCTAAAGCTCAGAGAAATGTTTAAGACATACAACATATGAGCAAAGACTGTGAGCTCAAATGGAGGAAGGTACTAGAAATCTCTAAGATTTGTCCAATAAGGAACCACTATGGTTTGTAAAAAAAGTGCTGGGATGCTAATGACTTAGTATGAACTGATGAGTGCCTCTCAGTACTCAGCCCTTTCTAAGCCAAAGAAAACTCATCACTGAATTTTAATTCACAGTATGTTTGAAAAAGAATATGATGAAAGCTTGAAAGAATTAGGGGCTAATTAAAAGGCAAGATGTGAGGCAAATTGTACTTGCCATTGGATATCAAACAAGTGATGAAAGGAAGAATAGTTACAAAGGGCTCCTTGGCTGTGCAGAGGAAAGGGGATAAGTTATTACAGGTGGATAACACAGTCTGAGAAACAGGCAGGGGTAGACGTGTGCCTGGCCTGTCAAAAAGAGGCTGCAAAGTAGGAAAGGCTACAAATGCCTCCAGCAAATTGGCTAGACTCCACTGTCTTGCTGACTCCCTTTGTAAATCCCACTCTAATTGGCATAAATCTTGGATCCATTGTTCTACTAGCAGAACTAATAGCCAAAGTGAAGGGGAGCGATAACATTTTGCCTAGAAAATTATGCAAACCCCAAAGCTACAGACATTTGAATAGAAGCAAAGAACTTCTTTTCACTTAAGAGCCAGTAGCTCAGTCAGGAACATACTCTTAAGTATGTATATCCAGGCAGGATGTGAAGGGCCAGCTCTAAGCTATAAATGCATTCATTGTTTAGTGTCTAGTAACTGCATCCGATAAAGTCTCTGGAAATGAACCAGAGCTGTTCCCATTGATCTGTTTTTCAATTTTCTGTTGTTAGCTGGAAGAGCCTTATTTTACTTTGCCCAAAGTAAGTCATTCGAGTAATCACCAAATCCAGTGAAACCCCTCAGTCATAGCTTTTCACGCTGTGGCTTGATTCCCAGTTTTCAGCTTATTGCTAAGCTCCTCACCACTCAGAGACCTAGCTTCCATCTGGGATATGGGAATCTAGAGCTGAATGCTGGGATGCTGTGGCTTCCTCATCACACTGGAGGCTGGCAATAGCCTGAAAAGAAAGTGGTTGTTTTAACTAACATATTTCCATCTGTGCTTATAAAACGTCCATCTCAAGGGACAGCACTCACAACTCATGGGATCCCTTGCTCAACATCCCTTTGAGGTTCATTTTCCTTACCTGGATGTCATGATGAAGAGGAAAAAAATCCATCAACTGGCATTAGAGATATCTGTAGGGCTCCAGAGATGGTTCTGTTGGCAAAGTACCTACACTGCAAGAACAAAGACTCAGCTTGACTTCCAGAACCCACATAAATAGCCAGGCAGGGTACTATATGCATGTAATCCCACAGTAAGAAAACATGATAAAGGAGAATTCTTGGGGTTTATTGGCTAGCTGTCCTTGACTACTTGGGTATTTTAAGGGGAGTAAAGCTCTCTGTCTTAAAATAAAAATAAACAAAAGAGATTGGTGAACATGAAGAATGGCACTTGAGGTTTTTCTTCAGCTTTGGCATGCATGCACACATTTATACACACACACACACACACACACACACACACACATATATACTGACTGACAGACAGACAGACAGACAGACACACACACACACACACACACACACACAGAGAGAGAGAGAGAGAGAGAGAGAGAGAGAGAGAGAGAGAGAGAGAGAGAGATGTTTTAGTCTCCAAAGTCTACTGTTCTTATAATGGGCCACCTTCAGGGAAAACTTGAGCAGACTATAGTAGAAGTCACAAAACTTTTCAGACAGCAAATAAGTCAGGCTTTGCTGGCTCTGGTGCTTTTATTGCAGCGATTGAGCCGCCCCAGTTGATTTCATGAAGATAGCTACAGACAGTAGAGATCACTAGAAATCAGGGAATCAGTGGGTGCCAATCAAAATTCACTATGAAAAAATATAATTTATAAAAGTTTTCATGTGCCATGAGATATAATTTTTCACTTGCTTTATCATTTAAAACATTGCAGGCTAATTAAAACACATGTAGCCCTCAGTTGTAATGTGACCCTGAACAATAGTGCACTGGGAGCTTCACCTGGGCTTATTTTCTTATAAATAGTATCTCAGCTTTTGATAGTGTTGTGATTGCATGAAGATTCTTCCTGAGAGGCCCCAGCGCTATAGTAAAAGCATGGCATCTAGTTCCTGGTGTTTTTGAGAAGTGACTAGATCATGAGGACTCTTTCCTCAACAGTGCATTTACCCATCCATTTGAAAATTGATGGTTCATTTGAAGGTAAAGGGATGTAAGAATAGGAGTCTAGTTGGATGCGGTAAGACCTGGATACCCTAATGTAAATACACTGGCCTTGGCCTCTTTCTTATCCTCCCTGTGGTCCACTAGGAAATGAATGACTTCCTCATCCACCATACCCTTCTGTCATGCTGTACTTTTTGTATTAAAATAGGTCTCAAAGTAATTGAACTAGCTTGCTGTAGACCAAAACCTCTGAACCATGAGCGAAGACAACTCTTCCTTCCCCAACATCATTTCAGTTAGCTGTATAGAGGGAAGTTTCTTGGTCCTGCTCAGCATCATGGTCTGGATAAATCTCTCCCACTTATGGTCCTGCTGCTGCTTATAAAATGATCACATAGAGGCTTATATTAATTACAAACTGTTTGTTCTATGGCTCAGGCTTCTTACTAGCTAGCTCTTCCATCATAAATTAATCCATTTCTATTAACCCATGTCTATTAATCTATGGCTTATGGCATTACCTGTTCCATTACATCTTGTTCTCTTGGCAGCTCCAGTCTTCCTGACTTCGCCTTTCTTCTTCCTGTTTCTCTGCTTGGATTTCCCACCTAACTTATATCCTGTCCTGACAAAAGACAAAACAACTTCTTTATTAACCAATGGTTTCAACAAATATTTAGAGCATACAAAAGACCATCAAAGAGCACAATTGACTTATCACAGTATCAAAAAGTGTAATTTGTCAGACACTACTTTTACTTGTAAGTCACCTCCTTAACTGTATCTCCTACTTCACTCTGAAAATATGCTTTCTAGGAAATGACAGAATCTGTCTCATTTCCTGTTTCAAAACTGACTGAAATATAAGTTATACACCAAAATTTGCACTTATTATAAACATTTTGATGTATACTTATTGATAATCTAGGGCTTGGGGGAAAGAACATTTAAGTAAGATCTACCTTCTTGACTTAAATTAAAATACTCAAAACTCTTTGCTGACTCTGGGTACTCTGTGAGTGCAATGTATTACATGGGCTTCTAGAACTGTCTTTCTATATAACTCAATCTTGATATTTATAGCCATTCTCCTCCCAGTGACTGGCAGCCACCATTCTGTGCTCTGTTTATGAGCTTGATTATTCTGATACCCATTGTAAATGGCATTGTAAACACAGTGCCCATTAGGTTCCTAGAGTATTGTCATAAAAAGCCTACTTGTCATTAATATAGAAATCTTTTTTTCTTCCCTTGTCTTTATCTGCTTGCTTTTGAAACAGTTTTACTCTACAGACCAGGGTGTCTTGACCTAGACTTTATTATGGAGCCAAAGTTGACTTTAAACTCAATGTAATACTCCAGTTTAACATCTCAAATTCTGAGATTATAAGCAAAGGCTAACATACTTATTCAAGTGCCTCCCATGTAAATGACTTTGTGACATTGAGCCCACACTTCCAGAATCTAAGCATGTGCTAGAATAACATGCCAAACACCTCAGTTGGAATTACCATTGCTTATTTCATTGCTCACGTCTGTGGAGTCATGTCAACACATAGTCCTCTGAAGTTCACTCCTAGCTTTGGTGAGATTTGGAATTTGGATTTCCCATCTATAATTTCATAACTACTTTATATATTTTCAATATAATTTTACAAATATAGAAAAATTTAGAGATTAGATCCCAAGTACCTGTTTACTTATCACTTGAAATTGAGTAAATTAATTTTGTTGTCACTTGGGATTTAGAGTTGACCTTATAATTGTCTAGCTCAAATCCATTCTACTTACTGCTCTCTTAGACATTTCTAGAATAAGTGTTGAAGATATTTATGCTTAACTATATGCATAGTATTAATTTATGTGTTTTTATACTTTTTGTTAATTTTAATGAGTGTGTATCCACATTGAATATATATATATATATATATGCAACGTATATATAATTCAAATAGACAATAACAATGACTTACATGCTTATTTTTTTATCATTATTGCCTAACTTAGGGCCTGCCCATGTGGTTCATGCATGTTTCATGCTCATAGCAGTTTGTCATTGAATGAATAAGCACAATTTACTTTCTACTGTCAGTGTGCATTTACAATGCTTCTAGTGTTGTCTTTTTACAAACATTATCTTACCTTTGCACATGCCTTTAGTTAAATTAATGGAAGATGTTTTCTGATCTACACAAAGACTTTGAGGTGGAAATGCTGAGTCACAGTGACCAGTAATATATTAATACATAGCAACAATGAAATCATTAATTTTTGTACAATACTCCAATCAGATTTTATACCCATCGTCTATGGGGTTAAACTGAGAAGCCTGAGAAGTATAGGTTTACAATGATTGTAACATCGTCTTTCATAGCCCTGGGCATGATCATGCATGTGCATAACTCTGCAAATGTACAGTGAGCAATGCAGTTAGACAGACTGGAGACTGTTTAAAAGCAGGTGCTGGGTCTCCATACATTTTTGATTCTCCTGTTGGTTTATTTGGTTCAGGGTTTTACACAAACAGTTAGCTATAATGCCAGTATGACACAAATTTTAAAAGCTATCCCTTTTGCATTTTTCTCTCTCTGGGCTCTTCCAAACTCTGTGTCTTTCTCCTCTTGTAGAAATCTTTCCTTGCTCCTCTACCTCTATCCTTCCTTACAATGCATCCCTCGGCTCCTGACTTGGGTGTTACACGTTTATAGATCACATTTTCGTAGTCACCATTATGCACTTTACTTTAAACTCACATAAGGATATAGCTTTGAGAGAAGAATCAAAGTTGTTTGGGTAATGATTTTCTTTAACTTGTACTTTAAAATTTTGCTTTATTGCTTTTTTGTTATTGTTTAATTTAAACTTTTTTGGGGGGGAATTTCATGTGTTAGTACAGTATGTCCATTATTTCTACCCCTCAGTTTCCCCCAGTACTTTCTCACTATCCCCTCAAATTAATGAAATTTTATCTAGCTTTATTACTTTGCTGTGTTTTGGCTTTCTTTCTCAGTTTCCCCTTTACTTCATGCTCTCTTCACATCTATTTTCAATGCTTTTAATCCCCTTCTTTTGACCATCTCACAGATACTGTTCAGCAACCAACACAGACTCTGCTTGCTGTTTTTCCTGTTGATCCTCTTGACTGTTTCTATTAAGATCTAGTTCATGTCTCACTTTTGCTCAATGTAATTTTCCTCATAGCCACTGACCCCCTTTACTACTAATCCCATCTACACCCTAATGGGAAAACAATCTGGTGGCCTGGATGCACACCAACAGCCAAGCATACTGCCTGAATATGTGGAAGCCAGCAGCTTCTGGCCTTCCCAGAATACTGTTCTTTCTTCCTTGATTTGAAATTCTTCCTTTTCTGTTTCCTTCACAGAAATAGGAGAGGCAGGCTTCTCCCAGCAAGAGACAAGGATACATATGGGAAGGCATGCCTTTCAGGGAGAATTGAACACTTAGAAAGCATTTAGCAGAGTGTACACATTGCTATTCATGCAAGAACACTTGTTATTACTCGATTTGACTAGGTATACAGACAATCAACTACTAATACATCAGTGGTTTAAGAGTGCTATACACAAGTTAGGACATAAGTACTCAATCCTCTTTTGAGTGGAAGCTTATAATCGCCAGCTCTTCTCTCTCCTGTGAAGAAAGGTCAACAGCTGCAGGATGCACTGTATCTGTTGTCTAACTTGTCAGTGTAGTGTTGGCTGTGTGTGTGGTGGTGGTGGTGTTGGGGGTGAGAGGCAGAGACAGAGACAGAAAAAGAATGAGAAAGACAGACAGCAAGTTATATGGAAGGGTATGTAGGTAATGCCCTTGCCCTCAGAATACTTCTGTCATTTGAAGATTCTAGCTCTAACTGTGGTTTCTGATAATCACTTATGTCTTAGAGTATGAAAAAGAACACTATTGTCAATAAATGGAAGAAAATATCCCATACTATTAGAAACAGTGCATCAAGTAGAGATTTACATTCTCATCTATAGATTTTTATATTTTTTCAAGTGTTTATATAATGAGAACACATTCTCTATAATGAACAAAAGGAAAATAATTTATCAAACTCTACACATAACATCTTCTAGATAGTAATAGAGAAAGGCTCCTTTTCCACCAATGCTGAGGATGCTGTGATTTATGCTCACTCCACCATTGAGCCTGCAACTGAAAGGGGGGGTCTTACCTATTCACCATCACCTCCCTGTGCTAAGTATAGCCTGGAGTCACATGGTACTGCATCGTTTCAGATAAACATTCCAGCAGCAGCCAATAAAAGATAAGAATGGAAAATGGACCAATCCTGTTCAAAAAATACAAATTCAGGAAATTGGTATATAATACTTTCTGATGAAGCAGTGCTCTAAATAATTTCTTCAAGGTCATCTGGTTAATTTATGCTGCATTTGTAACTTATTGTATATTTTAAAAATTAATGAAAGATTTAATTATGGCAGGGTTGCCTGTGACCTTTTGTGGAATGACTTCATCATAAATCTACAGGCATTTCAGAACTGTTTTCTAGGTTTCTAATAATTTGCTTTTAAATTAATGACATCCATTCAGTGAAAGAAGTCAAGGCTGAGTTTAAAAAAATGAGTTGAAATTTGTGGTTTCCTAGCAATAGCTAATTCTGTGTCCTGGATGGAGGTGGTGGAGAAGATAATATGTGATTCACCAGAATCCATAGCAAGGCTAACTATTTTCCCAAATGAATGAAAAATAAATACAGTGTGTCAATAAGGGAGAAATTACATTTATTCAGACTGTCACTAAAGGTTTGGGGCACACTTATCCATATGTGAATGGCGAGGAGCATCTGTACCATTTGGATACCTCCTATTCTTCTCTTATATACATGGGTTTGCTTTCTATTTGTAAATGAGGGGGTCTGTCTGTGTTCACCCTCAAGCTTGCTGTATACCTGTAAAGACAAATGTAGACTTCATCATTCTGTGACCTTCACCCTGTATAGTGGCTGAGTAAGCACAACCAAGCTGTCTCAAGGGAAAATTCTCATTTGCCCTAAGATGAGAGAACACTTTTGTCTATGCCTGTCTATTCACTTGATCTAACCGAGTTAAGAGAAAGGCATAACAGAGGAATGCCCCATCTGTGCATGTCCAAGAAGGTCCTTTCTCTAAGAAGAGACTACAATTACCACTGCTGTTGTAAGGAAATCTGGAGTTGAGAAACTCAGGAACACTTTGAAAGTGCCAAAACCCTGGGAACAAACAGAAACATTGGAAGTGTAGATTTTAGCTGAAGCTTCCAAGGTTAATGGAAGCCCTAGTCGTGATCACTGTCTTCTTTGCACTCCTCTTAGCAAATACTCATAATGCTATTGTCCTGTGTGTCTAGGACTCAATCCAAAGGATAGAAGGGTTTCCCATGAAAAGCCTTCAGTACGGGAAGAGTTAGATACCAGGAGACCTGGTGTCTGGTTTTTTCTTTTCTTGAGAAGGTCATTGTTTTGTCCAGGCCTTAGTTTTTGCTAGTTTACAAAGAAATTGTGCCAAAGGTTCATCCCCTAAGACTATTCTAGCTCCAACACTTAACAATCCTGTTTGCTCTCTCTTAGGCCTCTGAGACTCCCAACTGGAGACCAGGCCAATAAAGACTGTCATAGTTCAGGGTCAAGTATGTAATTCTCCATAGTACAGGTTTTAGACTTTGAGACAAATAGGATCATAATTGAGACTTTGAAGCTATAAACTCCCTACAGATTTTTCCTTTCTTCCTTTCTCCAACTGCGATTTCAAGTTTATAAATGTCATAGTGTTCCTGCCTCCTGTGCAGACAGACTATTTAGAGCTGGAGGTAAGAGCCCCCCACCCATGCTAAAGTCTCAGTGCCAAACTGTGCAGTCAAATGGCTGCTAATGAGTCACAAAGCACTTCAACGCACAGTGCTGGGGACTGTGTGTGAACAATGGCAACCAATGTGTGCACTCATTCTTGAATATTCTCTGCTTGTTATGGTGCAATGTGGGATGACCTTTAATTTATATGAATCTCAGTTTTCTCATCTGTTAAATTGGAATATATGGTGTAATTCACATAAAGTAGTTAGCATTCTCTAAAAGTTTGATATGTATTTTTCTTGTTGGCATAATTATTTGACTGAACTTTGCTGATTGTTCACTGTTCGCAAAGTCTTACACTAGAGAATATACATGTATATGGGTATACTGTCTGTCCTCTGAATTCTCAGACATCCAACCAAATAGATAATGTAATGCCAATCATCATAGTATAACTACTGTCTATTTGTGTATGTCTGTGTGGGTTTGTTTGTGTAGATTCACACACACACACACACAGAAGCCAGAAGACAACCTCAGATATCAATTTCTCAGGTACTATCCATATATTGTTTTGTGACAAGCTCTTTTGTCACAAACATGACAAGTAAGCTAAACTGGTTGACCAGCAAGCCCAGGGATCATTCTGCCTTCCCAGTCTGGAATTATAAGCACATACCATACACAGATGTTTTTTATGTGAATGCTGTGGTATACTCAGGTCTTCATACTTGCATTGCAAGCACTTTATCAATGAGAATAGTTCTTTCACCTTTATAGAGACTTAGATAAATCATGTAGAAGTTAGATAAAACATAGCAAATAGAGAAAAATCAAACTGATGTAAATCATGCTACCCTTTGTGGAAGGAAATAGAATTCCAGTTGTATATAAGGCAGTGAAAGGTACAACAACATACAAAGGTAGAAGAAGGCTAATATTCAGAAACTCAAAGAATAATTCTTTGCATGAGAATTGCTACTAGATCATGTGGCAGTGCCTTGACTGTTGGCTACTCAGAGATTGAATTTGTAGACAGAGTTGGGATTGGTGACCACTGTTATTATCAAGAAATCAAAAAGAATTTACATGTAGCAGGTGAACATGAGAGATTCGTAAATGTTTTATCAAAAGACTGAGAATCTATCCAGTTGTAACAGAGAGAAGTGAGTTGAGCACTGGGTCTCTACTAATACAGAGGTTTCTAGCCTGATAGAAAACTCAACTAGTTAAATAACAGAAAGTCTAGAAAGAAATTAGAATCAGAGTTACCCTTGATCTTTTGCTGAAGATTCTATACAGGCAAATAAAAGTAGGGTTGGTAGGTAGAAGAATTGCTAATGAAGATGGAGTTTCTGAAGTAGGAAAAGAGATATCCTGATTGTTAAGTCTGTGAGTTCAATTTAGAGTTCCTTTGAAAGTCACTGTTCAGTTAAGGTCACAAATGCAATCTCTAAAAAATTCTTTCCTTTGAACATTTCTAGTGAATTTGTGGTAATAACTGCTTGTTTTCCTCATAAAGGTTCTTGGCCAAACACTATCTTCTTAAAACATCTCTCAGATGTTTGTAACTATGTATAAAAACCTTGTAACCAGAGGTCCAAATGAATCAAATAACTATGCAGGGGAGAGTCAGGTGACCCAGTGCTTGTCTCCTGGAAAGAGGTAAACATCTTTATAGAGACTACTTCTCTAATTACATTTACCGTGGCATTGTTTCCATCTAAATTATAGCAATTATATACCCTGGTCTCATTTAAAATCATTTAATTAATGAGCAGCTACCTCTCCATGTGTTTGGAATTCTAATGAAGTTCTTTACTTTTTGTGAGTCACCTCCCTCCTCAAATTAATCACTCTTTTCCTTTCATAAGGGCTTACTCAGTCTGGATGGTGGATGGAAGAAGGTATGTTATGTAATGTTCCAGGGACTCTATTTCTTAGGGAAACCCTAACACAGTTTAGAATGACCAGAGACAGAGTAGTTTCTATTTCTTCTCATCCAAAGATTGCTTTAATTCTTATAAACATCAAGAGACACTAACTCAATCAGTCTTTGACCCAGAAATGAAAGCAGATAAAACTATGGTAGCAGCGTTGAAAACTGTGATTGACTTTGCTTGATTAATTCTATTCATTAATCAAACAAGAACTGGATTAATTTAGTACCTGTTGTAATGGAAGAAGTGCCAATGGATGGAAAAATGGATTACTGTAATAGACAGATTAATTTACTGATTGAAAGGTTACCAGGAGATGGACAACTTGTATATCTAGAGGCAGATACAAGGACTGGAAGAAAATACATTCTCAGAAGTTATCTTGAAAGGACCACATTTTGTATCTCATCTTTTTATGATCATTCTACCAACAATTGTTATCTTATAAAAGAAAATTGAAGACTTCAGAAAGGTATTTGTTCAAGTTTACCTAGCTAATTTCAAGGCATAGGAGAACTAGGAAAAGACAGGTCTTCTAATTTCTCTGCATTATCATCTTGCTATGGTTTCCAGACCAACAGTGAAGCAAGAGCACAGGTCTGTGTGTGACTATGCCTTGTTAGCAGTGTAACCATCAGGCATGGAAGTTTTTCAATACAGATTGAGATGACTTCTTAGGTTCAGAGAGCCCAAGATGAATCTGAAATAGAGAAAGAAACACATTAAAAATATGCATGAAGAAAAACAGAAGTAATAAATTTTAATTGATTTTCTCCCCTGAAAATCCATATAATGAAAAATGACTCAGAGAATTCATTTATTTTCTTCCTATGTTTAAGAAAACTTCCTCGGGGAACCAAAAGGCAGGGCACCTTTTTCCATAGTCATATGGAAAGTCATCTATATTTATATACGAGGTGTCTAAATTTTTCAAGGTTCAATGTGAAGAAAGAAAAAGGTTGCCCACATTTATGTGTGTGCTTTGAAAAAATATTGTGAGTCAAAGCCACTGAAAGACCTTGATTCTAAGGTTGGTAAAGTCTGAAGAAATTCTACCAATGACAAGAATGGTTGTGTATAGGATTTTAAAGTTTTCACATGCACTATTTAACTTACTGAGAGTTAGGATTGTATTGGTTAATATGTTTCTTTGAGTTAAAAAAAGAAACAAGACAGCAAGATTGTGGTGATATTCTGTAATATGAAGTTCCTGGTCTGGCCTAGCCCCATGGTCCAGACCAACCTGCAGCCCTGCTGCTGGTTAGCCCATCCCCCAAAATGACTCAGATGCTTATATTAATTACATTCTGCTTGGCCTATGGCTCAGGCATATTGCTAGCTAGCTCTTGCATCTTAATTCAACCCATTTTCATTAATCTGTCTTGACATGTAGCCTGTGGCTTTCCTATTTCCTTACACTTTGCGTTTTGGGCAGCTGAATGGCCTCTCTATCTGACTCCATCATTCTTCCCCTTTATATATGCTCAGATTTCCCACTTACATATAAGATACCATGCCATAGGCCTAAATAGTCCCTTTATTAACAAATAATATTCAAAGCATACAGAAAGGCATCCCATATCAATACATTGTATACTTAATAAAAATAGTCTGAAGTATCAGAAGACAGAGTCACCCACAGGCAATTCTCACCTAGATAACTTAAATGGCTGAACAGAATATGACCTATCTTCATAGGGCTTCAGACTGACCGGTTATCCAAGAATGGTGAACTTCTGCCTTGTTCTGCCTTATATTTCTTTCCCCACACAGCTATTTTACTTTCTGGTTCAAATATCCTAGAGCTAATATTAAAGGTGTATGCTACTACTGCTTGGCTGTTAGGCCTGCAACTCACAGATATTCAGAGGGATATCTTCACTCCCTAGTGATGAGATTGAAGGCATGGATCACCATTCCCTGACCCTCAAAGCTTGGCTATAGGTGATTCTGTACTCTGATATTCCAGACTATTTTTATTAATTATATAATAAACCACCTCAATAAAGAGCTGGTGGGGTACCTCATCAGGTAAAGGCCACCAAGTGGGGCAACCTGAGACTGATTGCTGGGAACCTCAATGGTAGGAGGAGAGAATCAACTCTTGCAATTTGCTTGCACACACACATACACACAATAATAATAATAATAATAATAATAATAATAATAATAATAATAATAATAATTTAAAAACTTTTAGAAAGAGACAAAGAATACAGTTCTGAAAAAAGGCATCCTAAAACAGTACATGTGGCAATTATAAGGAGGAGAAGTGGTATTGGTAACAGTAAATTTGCCCAAGCTGAAAACTTTCAGAATTAGAGCTCAAGAGAGTCAGTGAAGCAGATTCTTTTGTGAAAAAAAGCTGTATATCCTTTTTAAATTGAAAACAATTTTTAAATACAATATATTTGATCATTTTTTTCTTCTCTTATAATTCTTCACATTTCCCTACCTGAACTTTATGTTCTCTCTTTCTGCCTTTTTCTTAA
Organism: Sigmodon hispidus; assembly: GCA_004025045.1. Taxonomy (NCBI): domain Eukaryota; kingdom Metazoa; phylum Chordata; class Mammalia; order Rodentia; family Cricetidae; genus Sigmodon; species Sigmodon hispidus. The sequence goes on along the minus strand of PVIH01015571.1, from coordinate 10,326 downwards.
AAAAAAAAAAAAAATTGATGCTTAGACAATCAGACACAGCATGATTGGGGCTCTACGGAGAGATAAGGCTGACATGGCAGGATGTAAGTCCCTTCTTACATTTTTCAGGGAAAATGAAAGGTGATCATATACTATGTGATTGGTGTGTCTATCACAGTATATATGCTGTCAAACTGCCTTTGACCTAGCTGGTAGGGCAGGAAGGGCAGGGATCTAAATAAACAATTTACTTTAGTTCTATAAACCATAATAACCTAGTTTTGAGAATTATCACAATTCAACCAAAACGGGAGGATTTAAAATGACAGGAACTGGCTTTTTTGTAAAAGTCTTGAAACTTAAATTTACTTTGCAAGTTTGCCATGTTACTTCAATAGCCCTCCACAATTCATTTCCCATTCTTTATTTTACAATAACTGTTGCTAGAAACTGCTGTTTTCTGTATAATGCAAGTACCTCCAGAAGACATCCATAACCTTAAGAAGTCCCTATTTAGTTAAGGAAAATAATCTTGAGTACAGAGGCTAGAAAATTAAGAACCCCTGTATGACCCTTTTTCAACCAGAGAAATTTTCATGCAACTCTCGTTTATACGCATATAAAATAGGAACACAAATTAGGCATTTACTGATAATAAATCAAGACGAAATTTATTTTAATACAATTCTTTGATATACATATAATTTTTCCACTTATAAAGATGAAAACAAATTTGCATACTAATAAGATGGATATGCTGTTTATTTTATATGAAGAATTAAACCTTAACTGAAAATTGGGTACTGCAAGATGTAGAAAGCATCTTCAGCATTTTTCAGCATTGTTTAGTATTCTGGTTTTATAATCCTCAAGACTGAGAATGTTATTTCACATAAATAGATAGTATAAAATGTCAGAAGTCCATTTAGGGCTATTCTGAAATTGTTGAAAATTTTGTCATAAATCCAAGCCAAATTTCACTTAAATCTTTTTTTTTTTTTTTTTTTTATGAAACTTGCTAGCAACTCAAATTGAATGGTAATATCTAAAATCAAATATTCTACCAATGTCTAATCAAAGTAAACTAACTTGGTATTTACATGGCCAAGAAATTATTATAAGAAAAACATTGAAAGATTTGTAATTAACCCATTATGCTTTGTAAGGGAATAAAACTCTGTGCAGTAAGAACACTTCAGTTAATGGTAGATAATAGTCTCAAATATTAACTGAGGTGTGTGGGGTAGCATTAGTCTAGGCTTTCACTACATAGGGTGATGACATACTCAGCTCAAAGTGTACATGTTGTGAGTTCAAAATTAAGGCTGAATGGGAAATGCAACCAGAAGCAACTTGGATTCACTAAACATTTAATTCTGGCTTAACTTTTGGTTATTACAAATTTATAACTCTTTTACTGTTGCCAAATCATTCATGAATTTCACCTTCAGGGGTGTGATCACATATGGAGATGTAACCAACAGTTTTATTTTTAATAATTTATTGTTTTTGAAATTTTAATGCAATCACATCATTTTTCTTTTTCTTCCCTCCCTCCAGTTTCTGCGTGCATTCCTCTGATTTCTTTCTAAATCACTAAATCATAGCCTCTTTGAGAGGCTCTTACTTTTGTTGTGAGGACACGACCATTATCATCAGAGACTTCATGAAATGCAAATATTCAGGCACCCAGAATGTACTAATGAGAATCTCTCCAAGTAGGGAAACCCATGTGTCAAAGGCCTTTGGAAGGGTTTCTTGATAGCAGAAAGTTTGAATATCTGAAGAACTGATGAAGCCCTTGACACCTGGCTTGGAAACCAAATCAGTCTTGGGTAGATTCCTCATGTTCTGTTGCCTCTGCTATAGCCATGCACTTGAGTTGAAAGGTGAACCACTTTGTTTTCCTCAAATAAGTATGAAGAAAGAGCTTCCACTGTTATTCTGGCAATTACTCCTTAATATTAGACAAATTGTTCTAGGTGATGAAGAACTTTTATCTGGGAAATTGATGTTCCTTGCTATTCATTAGAAGGAGTCTTGGAATGCTTTTAATTTTCTTCAGTTCATTGACATTAATGCAAAGATGATGAATGTGAATTCTTTTGATGGTCTTGCTACTTTTTGTTAGATTCACACTTCCACTGATCTTATTGTGACACCTATTTCAGTAATTATTTAAAAAAGATTATTAAATACTTGGCTGTAAATGAGTCATATTTTGTATCCTGCTTATTTTTCTATGTATGATATCTGTCATTTCTTCAACTTTCTTAACAGTTACCAAATCCTCAGATAATTAATTGAACAAAACTAGAGAATCAAGGTTCTTGTAGCATCAAGACTATAGATATGAGCCACTGACTGCCATAACTCTTAATGCAACACTGCCTATAGTCACACAAAAATTAGTCTTAAACAATTAAATATCTGTATCAAGTTAGTTTCTGGCCAGGTAATGAAGGATTGTCTTATTAAGTCATACAGATGGGCCCATCCCACTGTGGGTAGTACCATCCTTAGGTAGATAATCCTGAGATATAAAAGAAAACTACCTAGAAGGAGCCTATAAATGATCCAGAGAATGAGTTACCAAGAACCAGTAAGCATTGATCCTCCATGATTTCTGCTTCAGGTTTCTGTCTTGACTTCCTTCTCTGATTTCCCCCATGGGTGGACTACAACCTGGATTTGTCAGACAATATACTCATTTCTCCCTAAGTTATTTTTGGTCAGATTGGTGTCAAAGGATAAGGAATATGTTGATATTCAAATATTATGAAAGGACTCAACTTGCTGGTCTAATCTGAGAATTACCAAGAAGATGAGCAAAACTCAGCATCATGAAAGTGTAAAATAATTATGATTTTACTTTTTGGCACTTGGAAATAACTTTATGGGAAAGGAGGCTAGCATATATGCAAGAATATGAGTTGATCAATTTACAGTTTGGAGAAGAACCTGGGAAACAACTGTAAAGCAAGAAAATGAGCAATTGTAGATAAAAAGAATGTACCTGTTGAGATTTCATGAAAACTATCTGAATCAGTCTACAAGATTTAACTGATTTGATGCCTGTGTTCAGTTTTAAAATAAGCACTTCAAGGCTCAGCTTCACCTAGGTTGTACACATGGCTCAGTAGCACATCAGCATAGTCTTTTACAGCCTTGTTTTTTTTATAATTTTTAAACTTAGCAACTGTATAGACCTTTGGATGGTATGACAAAATATATCATTTGTATAGAGATAAACTTACATGTTATAATAAATACATCTTTTTGCCTAAAATTAAAATTATTTAGCATCTACTAATACAGCAGCCTATTTATGAGCTGAAGTTGATTCATACAACATAAACTAGGTCCTTTAAAGATGGCAACAACAGTGACCATGATTATTCTTTGTAATCTGGCTAACGTAAACTAACCTTTTTTGTTCTAGTTAATATTATAATCTTGTTAATTTATTTCAAAATCATTTAAAGTGTCATTGATTGTGTTGAACTATTCACTTACATTGGCCATATTACATATAGAAACACTTAAACTACTTTTGTTATTACCTAACCTCAGCTGGGTGAAGCTCATTTCTATTATCCAGTCCTTATGCCAGTACCAGAAAGAGAAGTTGATGTTTCTTCCTGTTACATCATATCTTATTAAACTCTACCTATCTATAGACTGTCAGAACCTGATTCTTCCATAAGGTGTATTGTTATTTCTAGCCGTGTGTCATTGGATAGTTAGATTTCTATTGATAAGCATTGTTTTCATGTCTTTAAGGCATTTAGTAAGAATGGTGAATAAGAAGCAGACAACAGAATGCTACAAGCTGACTATCCCTACTTTCCTTCTGGTCGATTTCAATGTTTTAATTAGGTGCTGTTCAAACATATCATTTTACGAGCATCTGGCTAGTAAAACTGCTGTGCAGACCCTGTCACCTGCCTTGTTGACATCCAAGTAAATCATGTACCTTGTATTTTCTTCTTTCTGCCTAGTAATCTTCTTATAGAAATGAGTAGGATTAATCTGACATGATGTATGTTCTGACCCATGAAATAATTGTTTAGAGTAGGGATAAATATTTGCTTTAGCATCACTGGCATCATGATACTCAGATTGATACAACCAAGGAAGACTTAACACAGAGGATGGTATTTGAATGTGGGAAGATTTTGATTTCTGAGTACACATGAAAAGGGATATTTTTCAAGGTCATCTTCAATGTCTTATTTTTTACTGATCTAGTTAATAATTTAACTCTCTTATTGCCAATCAAGTAGAACCTTATCATAAGAACTAGTTGTTTTGTTAAAATTTTAAGGTAGTTGACATGGTGTACATTCCTTTAATACAAAGAGGATCAGGAGTTCAAGGTTATCTTTGTCTACAGACAGTGAAATGAATCTGGAGTCCATGAGAACCTGCCTAATAACAACACCACCAAAGAAATTTAAAACATACTAAAAATAAGTGGACCTTCTTGCACCTTCTGAATAAATTTTGAACTAAATAGGAGGAATACCTTAATAGATGACAAGACATCTCCTTGTTGGGTTTGGAAATAAATGTATTTAGCAAGAATAAGAAAGAAAGAGACAGAAAATTCAGGAGAAAGAGAATGTGTATACTGGAATATTGTAGGTTCAAAGCTTCTAGTCTATGCCAACCTAAAGACACCATGCAATCTGGATAAAGTGTCACCCTCAGCTTCTCCCTCAAGATCTGTTTAAATCTTTTAGATAAGGCTATAAACCTTTCATTCAATTTTTATCTGATAATACATTCAAAACTGTTTCTCATTATTTATTTTTAGTTAGGTGATCTACAAAACAATTCTCACTTTATCCTACATTTTACGATTTATTTTAATCCTCAGACCCTCTTGTGAGCCTCCACATCCTCCAGAGAGTTGAAGGGAAGATCTCAATGGGAAGTCCTTGGGTTATCAACGTAAGAATGTTTAAACTAGGGCAGCTGAGAATGCTAGGCTGGTGCTGTGATTGAGGCTTGCTGATATGGTCAGCCTCTAGTTCTTCAAAAGAGCTCCCAGTATGACTGGTCTTGCCTCTCCATCACAATGATAGATGTCTTGCACTGTAATGGAGTGACATGCTACCCTAGTGAAGAATTGATGGTCAGTCTTTTTTTCTTTCTTTCATCTTTTTTTCTAGAATGATTGATCATTCATATTTATAGGCCTATCAACAACTGGGCTTTACAAAGGTCAGTATTGATTATCTGGACCACGCAGATGGCATTCTTCATTACTGTACATAAATATGACTTTCCTGTAATGAAATGCTATGTTTTTTCCAAAGAAAACAGAAAGAGAATAAGCATTAATCTGAGTCATGCACAGAGATGGTAACAGGATTTTGGCATTAGTGGGGTCATACTTTAGATTAGGTAATATATTTCATTACTCACAATGTGTTAAATTTGCACACATAAATGCACAAGGATACACACACTCATGTGCAGGTGCGTGCATGCACACATACAAATACCTACATACACCCACACTCACACACAATTTGTTTTATAGATGAGGAAACTACTACTAGTACTGGACATAGAAGAAATGTAAAAGCTATGTGTCAAAATGCAAAGAATGATTTAATTTGGGCTGTAAATAATTTTAATGCTTCCTGTAAAACATACCGAGTAATTTTGCAATAAAATGACTGATATTAAACTTAATGTGAATGACAACTGGTTAGCTGAAGATGTGAAGACCCTGACCACTGAAGGCGGAGACCACACATTTAAGGAACTCACTTTGGAGGATCAAACAAGTCCAGGCTGTTCCGTTCTCCATCTCTCCTGTCTGATGAAATACTGACTGATGTTGGGCTTCTTGTGTTTTACACTTAGAGTTTTTGGCCACTTCAGCCTGCGCTCAGAATGGCAGTTAGTGAAAGTGGACTACAAGTCTATCTTCAGCCGGCGCTGCACTAAGGAGGACTTTGAGACTTGGCATCTGCTCAACCAGGTACCATTACATAGGGATGTGCTGGCCTCTAGAGACAGGACCTGCTGCCAGCTGGTCTTGGTCTTCTCTGATCTTATTTTTTGGAGAAAGGAAGGCAGTATGTCATTTGAGCATGTGTGTGTGTGTGTGATTATAAGAGGAAAATATACATACACAGAACCAACATGCATCTCAGGATTAAAAATAAATCATGAGAAATGGTTTTGAATGTATTATCAGATGAAAATTAAAAGAAAGGAGTAATGACATGCATCTCAGGATTCTAGGTAGTTGTCATATATATCACAGAGCTTCCTGGAGAAGAATGTATTATAATAATGTAGGATGTCAGTTTAATTGGCAAAAACAAAAAAATGAGTACCAGGCAGTTAGGAGACCTTCTATGATATGCTCACCTACTCTGCCTTTGTGGAAGGTGAGGACATATCTCAGGACTTCTTGGAGTAAGAGCCCTAAAGCACTAGGAAAAGAAATACTGAAGAGATGCAAGGTGGATGGGTCTAGGGATGGTGAATGTTTATTGCCATGTAGTATAGGTAGACTTCTACATTCTTCCCAACCCCTGAGTCCTTGGATTTTTGTACCAAATTTTACTTATTTACTTATTAAAACCTTGTTTAAGATTTAAGACTTTAGTGTAATCATTTATGGGTGAGAATGGGAACAAAGGGAGAGAGAGAAAGGGGGGAGATTACACTTATGGGGTCAACATTAATTTTACTGTGAAAATAATATGGACAATAAAAAAGTCTCATTTTTTAGCTACTAAAGTCACTTGGATAATGGTATGCTGGTCTGTAGGTCTGAAGTCCTTGGGTTCTCACAGAAATGGAGAAGAGACAGTACTATGTAGTCAGCATGGATAGGAGGGGTAGAGAGATGGACCTGGGCAAGCCATCCATAGTGGTCTTCTCATGCAGTGGTAAAAGATTAGCATGTTTGTTCTTAAAACTTCTGCATGGTTACTGAGAAATGAGATTGGTACTTTGAATACTAAAGGCCAGTGCTTTTGTTGACCAACTGTCTTATTTCATCCTCTGTATGTTTTATTGCCTGTCTCATTATGGACTTTCTCTTTAAGGGAGAGCCTTGTGTCATGGGGGAAAGGAAAATATTCAAGAAACGAAAGCCAGGTTCTCAGTGTGCTCTTGGCAAAGACTACTCTGGGTCTGTAGTATCAGAACCCTGTGTCTGTGCTGACTGGGACTTTGAATGGTGAGTCCTTTGAAACTTCATTTTAAATTGCAATCTGCTTGTGGGTGAGGATGAAGGTGGAGTTTGTTTGACCAGATGCAGGAGGTACATCTATCGTCTTGGTTACTGGACTAGACAGGAATTCTGCATCACTTAAAAGTTAAAGCAAGGCATAATGATGAGGAATAGCAATGTTGGGTTATCAAAATTTCCTATGGGACTTTTTCTCATCTTCTCACCTCCAGTAAGTGAGTAGCTACATTTGATGGTCTTAGAGGACTGGGATGGACATGAGGCTTAAAGGGCTACTGACCTAGGCAGTTATCTTCATACATATTTTTTCAAATTGTACTCCTATGTATGGGTACTCTGTTATCATTATTCTGTAGTATCACAAATGAGACTCAGAGCCAATTATCAGGGGAAGGCTGAAATATCAGAGAGAGGAAGCACCACAGTCAATTCTCACCCAGCTGTCTTGCAACTTCCTCAGCCTCGGTCCTAGTTGCTCCTGCCAGTTGCTTCTCCCAGAGCTTCTGTTCTCTCTAGGTTTCTACAAGCCCGTTATATACCCATCCAAGTTAGGATTAAAGGCATGTAGCCCTGAACTCACAGAAACAGAAGAAGTTTAAGAAGATTAAGGGTGTTGGTCACCACTCCTAGCTTTCCCTGTGCTGGGATTAAAGGTGTATGTGACTGGGTCAGCTATTTATCTTTGTATTTAAGGTTTAGGAATTTTCTAGGGTTTGACTGGGTGCTCTCTCCCCAATATTCAGGTTTCATTAATTATGTAATATATATCCACATTTCTCTCATTTTTACTTCTAACTTATGTATAATATTTACATATATTTAAAAGATGTGGCATAATAATTTGTGTGCATATAACATTGTGAACTGATTAAATCAGGGTAATTAACATTTTCATCTTATCAAAGGTTGGTCAATTCTTTGTACTGGAAATCTCTGAATTTTTTTTTTTTCAGTTTTAGACTACAATTCTGCCTCTGATGACAATGAAAAAGTTCAACTTAAAACCTAGAATTCTTGTCTCCAATCTCTCCTAAAGCTGAAGACTCCCAAATATAAATTTTTGTTGCCTCTAGCCCCAGTTGTCTAATCTACACAATATATATCTAAGACGTGGCGTAATTGATGTGGCTGAAGAATGATTTTTACTAGGAAGATATTCCTGGTCCAGTTTCTCCAGTTTAGACCAAAAACAGTGTCATCCATACTTGGCTGAAATGCAAGTCCCAGATTGGCTTTTCTTATCCCTTCAATCAGATCCAGGCCATCAAGGAGCCCTTTCAGGTTCTTTCCCCAAAACACACTGTCCCTCAAGGCACTTGTGCCCACTCTTACAGCAGTTATTATCATGTCAAAAGCCTACACACTCTACCCTCACGCCCCATACTGTCACCCTAAAGTCCCTGATGTATGTCTGCAGTCCTAGTTACTGTACCAGGTACATGTTTTTTTAAATTCTAAATCATATATTATTATTCTTGTACTTAAGATTACCTTAATGAATTCTCTCTTCTTTAAGGTACTGCCTTGTTGAAGGCCCTTTGGCCTGATATCATTTTCTATCTATGTTTTAAATTTTTCTTTCTTTGTTAGTTGTATTACAGCCACATTGCCACTGCAGTAATTAATCTAGGCTCATTTCCAGAAGGAGTGGAGAAGACAATGGTTTTCCCTACATTTCAGCATAGCTGACAACTTTTAATCTCTTATGCTTCTTTGAAATTGTTACCTTCTTAGAAAATGCTGAAGACATCTCATCTCATCTGTGTTGCCTGGTGCTCTCTAGCACACCACCATGCTTTTACCTTGTTAGTATTCACTGTGGGAAGTGATTATGCTTTTGATTGTTTTGTTATCATCTATCTTTCCCCAGTGGAATGTGAGTGCTGCAGACATAGAAGCTTTAAACCTCCCTCACTTTTGAAATCCCAGTGCCAACTCTACAGTAAACATTCAATAAAGAATTATACCATGTTTCTGAATGTTGTTCTTAGGAGAGTCAAAGACCTTCCTAATTCTGAGACTATGTGGCTAGCCCTCAGGTCTCAGCTAGGTGAAAGCTTCCTATATATTCAGTCAGAAGCTGAAGTCAGGTTGATAATTAGTAGTGACTTTCATGGGATAGAGGAAACAGCTAATGACTCAAGAATCAGTCCATAGTCTAGGAAAGGATGGGACACTGGCAGAGTGGCATTTGGGGTTCTCTGATGCAGAATAGCAATGTATACTGAAGTGCATAGAAGATTTTTCCTTACACAGCAGCCTCCCTTCTCTCATCTTTGTTTCCTATAGCTATTATCTAAAAGTCACGTTTTTGTTTCATGAATTTACTAGAACTTTAACAGATAATTGAAAGTTACTTGTATAGAGTGATCATGCCTACTCCTGATCTGTTCTTCATTCTTTAATAACTTGGCTTTAGTGAGTCGTTAAAATGAGATGTACCAAATGGAATTTCAGTTTCAATGGCATGTTCTTTCTGTATTAGAAGATCCTTCAAAAACAAGAATGTCTTTACAGCTAGGAAAAATGTCTTTAATTATGAACATCTCAGTGAATAATCATAGCAAGGAGATGTAGTAGTCTCCTTAGAAGTGTAACATGGATATTATATTTCCTACTTTTCTCACTGCTGTGACAAAAACCTCAAAAAAGCAACTTAAGTAGCAGTTACTAGGGCTCAGGGTTTAAGAGGTCCCAGCTCATTGTGGTAGTAGGAATATACATAGATACTCTGTAAATATGGGGAGGACAGGACACAGAAAGCACACACTAAATCAGGGCAAGTTATAAAATTCTCAAAGCATACCCTTTGTGATTCTCTTCTTTCATAGAAGATATACTTCCTTCTTTCACCTTCCCAAAACACCCTACCAGCTTGGAATCAGGTGTTCAGACCTATGAGCCTTGGAGAACCAGGTGTTCAGACCTGTGAGCCTATGAGAACCAGGTGTTCAGACCTATGAGCCTAGGAGAACCAGGTGTTCAGACATATGAGCCTAGGAGAACCAGGTGTTCAGACCTATGAGCCTAGGAGAACCAGGTGTTCAGACCTATGAGCCTGGGAGAACCAGGTGTTCAGACCTATGAGCCTGGGAGAACCAGGTGTTCAGACCTATGAGCCT
>PVIH01015570.1:0-49114 GCA_004025045.1 Sigmodon hispidus | reverse complement strand
ATCTGTGAGAACACAGGACACCTGGCTCTCAGGGATGAACAGCAAAGTGCAATCTTTGAGGCAGAGAACAGTCCTCCCTGGATACTAATTCTGCAGGCACTTTAATCTTAGACTACTCTTTCTGCAGAACTACAAAACATAAATTGTTATTCTTTAGAAACATAAAAAATATTCTCACTCCTGTGTCTGGTATTTTACCAAAGAACACACATACTCATGCATGCACACATGCACTCATGCACACTGAAGACTCAGGTCAGCTATACATCAAGTGTAAATAGAAATTACTTAAGAGAATAATCTCTGTTGCTTAAGCAACATTGTACTCTTCCTTACCCTTGTTTTCTTCTTGCCATCTTTAGCCAAGTTTCACCCCCTTGTTTATCTTCTTCGTTTTTCCTGCTAAACCTGTGGGAAAGGGTTCTGGGGCTTAACAAATTACAAGCATTAGGGAAGAGCCTAGGGAGGGAGCTGGACAGTGTGAGTGTGAGACTTACAGTGAAGATAACCATATACTCTGTTTTCTTTTATACACGATACCTTCTGAGCTATTTTTGAGTGTGTATGAAACATGATTAACAATATCAGATGTCCTGGGATGTGTGGAACCCTTTGAATACAGGATACAAGTCAGGGAAGATCCTGTATCTAATATCTGACTACTTGAACTGATTTAGGGCCAGAAATGGTTCAGTGCCTGTGACAGAGGGCCAGAAATGTGAATTTCCAGAAATGGGGGAGGAAGCTATCATTACATTTGATTATTGGGACAGATGTTTAATTTGGGGAAAACTTTAGTGCAAAGTAATCACTTTGAAGTTTTTTGAACCACTTCTTGTGGTTATTGTGAGTTTTTGAACAAATCCTTATACTTTTTGGGTATTCCTTAAACATGAAACCACTTTCTGAGTAGCATATACATCTACCACTTAGGCATCTTCTGTCTTCCTCTATTATTGACCCATAACCCTAGAATTCTCACATCCCCTTGGCAAAGACTGACAAAAGACTAAACAACCAACAAAATTTTGATTGTATGATCATTCGGTCTAAATTATTTGCCCATTCTCTGCCCTAACCTTGTTTCTTTGTTCTTTGTGTATCTATCTGTATAGAGTTGTAAACCCATTGGGCTTGGTGGCTTTTCTACTTAGGTTGTTTATTGTACCAAAGCTCTTTCATTCTGGGTAGAAAGGCCTGTGAACATAAGTGTGCATGTCACACATGTCAGGTTTGTTTGGAAAACACTGTTTCTTGTATGACACAGCTTATCAAACTCAGAAAGTAAGAATCCACAAATTCCTTTCCTGAATCATTTAGCAAATTCTAAAACCTGTAGTACATATTTCTGAAACAATCCCAACAGAGCTGAACCCATTCATAAAAACTTACAGAATTTCTCTTATAAGCAAAGCTTTTTGGAGAAATCACAGTTTCTGGCCTCAGGCTTCCCACAGCTTTGTAATTATGTTGACAGTCACAATAAACTGCTAAATGCCACAGCAGAGAAATTTCTTAAACACAAAATGAGGGGAAGGGACCCTAAAGAGATCAACACTTTCGCATTCCAGGAAGTTGAGGAAACACCTAAGGAGTCTGGAAGAATTTTCTAAAAGAAAAAAAGATATAAGTTTGAACCTCCTCCTGTGGGACGGATACCTCAGGAAAACTAGTAAATGTATTCTTCACAAAGGGTAGTACCTGCATCCGTTCTAAGTGAGGTCATTTATTCAAGGTTTACATAGTGGGAGAGCTACAGAGTGAAATGTTTGAATTTGATTCCAAGGTTGTCTGTGATATTTATTTATTTATTTATTATGTATTTATTTATTTACTTCTATTTTTCAGATTATAATATAATTACATTTCCCCTTGCTCTTTCTTCTCTATACTCATCCATATGCCCCTCCCTGATCTCTTTCAGATTCATTGACATCTTTTGTCTGTGATCTTTCTATGGTATCATACTGCTTACTAACAAGTCAAAATACTTTAAATGTTGTATGATGCCATGTTCAAGAACAGGGACTATGTATGATGAAACAGGCTGCAACTGTACGTATTACGTCCCTTTCTATCTCCTTCTTCTAAATGAGACTTCTCTGTATTGTCCAGGCTGATCTTGAACTTGAGGGTTCCTCAAGTGAATCACCGTCCCCAGCCTCCATTTAGCTGAGACTATAGGCAGAAACCAGTGTGTCTGGATGTAGATACTTGGAGAAGAAGGAGATTCTGAGTGCTGGGCAGAGTTCACAAGTGGGCATATACTTTGAAAAAACTATTGAATTACCAGGCATGATGACTCATGCCTGAAATCCCAGCACTTGAGAAGCTGAGACAGGAGAATTACCATGAATTTGAAGGCCATCTTGGCTTACTATTTTAAAATAAATCATTGAGTTGCATCCTTAATATATGTGTACTTTATAGAATATAAATATATCCTAGTAAAAATGTAAATAAAGAAAAATTGAAAAATAATTTCTGTATTTTCCTATTCTTTCACAGACTGTTTGAAAATATTTCTCTGTAAAGAGAACTAGTTAAATGTAAATGACAAAAGATTATTTTGACCTCTCTTGAATGTACATTTTTACTATAGTCTGTAAAGTCTGTATAGTCTTTTACTCCTCAAAAACATGGGTTTATGGATCTAAGGGGCAGGAGGTGCCTTCAGGGGGTCTTTAAGTGTTTCTGATACCTAGATCCTTTGAAACACCAATGAAAGCAAAGCCTGAGAGTTTCCATCCAGAAATGCACACATCCATAGAATTCTGCATAGGCTTTGGGAATAAACACACTTCTGAACCCTATGCAGAGCCGTTTAGTGCCCAAAGATTCAAAATATGGTTTCCCGAATTAAATGAGACTCCTACATTTGAGGGGAAAAATAGTTTATAAGAAAGAAAATAGCTAAAGAAAATGGGTCCCAGAGCTTTCAGTGTTCATTTGTATTGATATGTTATAGCCGTTTTAAATCCCATTAGCTTCCCTTTGCCCCCATCTCCATTTGGGAAGTCCTTGAATTTAAAAGAACCTCTCCAATACTTTATATCAAATCCATTGTGAGTGAGTTACATCAGAAGCTCTCGGAATTTACCTTTTACTCCAGAATGATCCACCAAAACCTTTCACTAAATGGGATTATTTTATTTTTTCACTGACACCTCAAAATCAAGAACTGAAATAAAACGCAATATGACCCAGGAATGAAGGTTTTATTTCTTTAATAAAGTTGATTCTGGGGTGTGAGTTGCCTGGATTTATTTACACTCCACTCTAATATTTAAAATGTTGTTCTACACTAGTGTTTACCTTTGCTCTGAAGGATAAATGATTGGTCTCTAACCAAACATAAGGTTCCAGTCTGACTCAAGAACCTTTTGTAATTCCTGCCCACTCAGTTTTCAATTTGGAACAGGAATCCTGTTCCCTCCCAATCCAGAGCCTCTGAGAAGTGGAAGACAATCCCCTCCTTAAAAAAACAAACAAACAACCCAGAGTCTAGAAAGAACAATCAGTAAACAAAACAGTTCAAGTTACAATGTCTCTAGGCTTACTATGCAAAGGCTAACTTGGAGAAACTACACAGACCTAGAGCAGGTATGAAAAAACAAAAAAAGGAAGCAAACACCCTCCGTGTACATACATAAAACCATAAAACCACTTGGTGAGCTATTTTTCCCTACAACTCTCACTTATTTTTTCTTCCTCACGGATGAACGCACACATTTATCGAATACTTCTCAGTATGTACCAGGTACTGTTCTAAAGCCATTACATCATTTAATCTCTCTTCACAACTATTTAAAAGCCTCTTTAAAAACAGAAAAGAAAAAAAAAAACGGATGCCTGTTTTATAAAAGCACAAACAGAGCATATAAATTGAACATCAGATGCAAACATCTGGTTGCAGTTACTGATACTCTCCTTCCTGCTGTGGGGAAATGAAATAAGACACACCGAAGCCTGGGAAACGGATACTTGCTTGGCCTGTTCCTAGAGCAAAGATTTTTCGAGATACAATACTGGATTGTTTTTTTTTTTTTTTTCACCCAAATCGCGGGTTCTCTCACAGAGGAAAGGCAGAAGGGATACGCGGAGTGAGCAGAGAGTTTGCCGCCAGGAACAAGGCTGAAGGGAAAGGCAAAGTGCTATTGAATTGGGGTTATAATCCCCGGGGGTTGGCGGAGGAGGTGATGGGGCCCCCGGGGGTCTCGCGTCCCCGCAGCCTGCGGGGCTCTAGGAGGAGGCTCTGACCAAGGGCCCGCCTCCTGGGCCGCACGGACCAATCAGCGACAGGCATGGCGCTCCGGCAGGCCCCGCCCCCGCGGCCATATAAGATTGGGCCTGGCGGCCTCCGCAGCCCAGTAGTCCCCTGACTTCGTGCCCAGACAGTGGAGCCGCCGTCGCCACCGCCCCCGGCGCCCCACATGCAGCGCCGCCCCTCTGTGGCCGCCCGTGAAGCGCGGCTGCCAAGCCGGGGCTCCGCCTGCCTCCTTCCTCGCGGCTTTCTGCGTCCTCGCCGGGCGGGCGCGATGCGGCTGGGCCCGAGGCCCGCGGCGCTGGGGCTGCTGCTGCTTTACGCCGCGGTGGCCAGCGCCAGCCAGGCGGAGGAGCTGCATTACCCGCAGGGCGAGCACCGGGCAGACTACGACCGCGAGGCGCTGCTGGGCGTCCAGGTGAGGATGCCGGGCAGAGGTCCGCACCACGGGCTTTGTCCTGTGACAAAGCCGGGCCACCAGGCGAGGCCTTGGCTGGGGCGGTCTGACAATGGGCCCCGGGCGGGGCTCTGCTTGGCTCTGGGGGACCCTGAGGCCTGTAAAGCTGGTGGAACTGTTGCAGCTCCAGAGCTACAATCTTTCTACACCTGGAACTGAGGATCACTAAAGGGGACATATTGAAGAGAGAGTGTGGGTCATCCTGAAACCTTTGGGGCAGATGAGGCATGTGGTATCCCTGTTTCCCTCCACCATTATACCCCACTGACTGCAGTGTTTGATTCTCCCCAAAGGAAGACGTCGATGAGTATGTTAAGCTGAGCCACGAAGAGCAGCAAAGACGACTGCAGTCGATCATAAAGAAAATTGACTCGGACTCAGATGGTTTTCTCACTGAAAGTAAGGACTGTCTTCCAAAGCCAACAATGGAGAATCCCCTTTGTAGGAGATGAATGTACATTTTAAAACAGTGTTGTCTGTTGAGTGTAGATTGCTAGTTTTCCACCAAGCTGAAAGTACTGTGATGTGGGAAATAGGACTTATACCTGAAAGTTAGGCTACCGAGTAAAATCAGTGTTTTCTCCAGTGGTATGTAAACATCACTGACCATAATAGGATAAGTTTGCAAGTCATACCTTGAGACACACTCTTCCTCACATCCCTTTTCTCATTGGCCATATGATTCATTTTAGGGACATTTGCCCTAGCCCTTCTTAAGACATCACATCAGTACTCCTTTGGTATGTAGAACCTGCTTTTATTGGTTTATTAAAACAAGTAAATAGAAAACATGCTATTGCATGTTTAGAATCGTCTACCTCTCTTCATAAAGATGAAGAGACTGAAATATAGAGAAGAAAGCCTTATTTTCAAATAAATGGCAAATCCAGAAGTAGGATTTGACTATTGTAGTCTTCACTTCAGTTTTTAATGTCCTCCGTTCAAAACAAACAAAAGACTGCTCTTAGGTAGGCTGTTAGGCAGAAATGGAGGGTACAGACTATTAAAAGAATGCTCTACATAAATTGCTAGCAATATCCCCCTCCCTATTTGTTTCATGTGAGTGCTATCAGTATTCTAGGTCGATCCCTTGGGGATTCATTCACAAATCTGACAGCAAGCTGTTCCTGATGTCTCTCATTTAAATGTTGACCATCATCCAGATAATAACATTACTGGAGTAGAGTTACAGTGTTTGTTGTAAAGTAGTCAAGTTGATATCCTCAGGTTTGTTCCTATTAAACAATGATGAGCCCTGTAAACTAATAGGATAGGTCTGTCTTTGGTTACACTAGAGTAGACCACTCGAGTTGATCTGGAAGACTGGTACTCATTGGGATCTAGATGTTTAAATAGTATGGGTGTTCATTTTACAGGTGAGAAAACGAGAACTTGAGAGGTCAGCTGCGTCTTAGGGCCAAGCTGAAGTGTGAGGCTGTAGTGCTGGTCCCTGTTAGTTCTGTTCTCTGCTGTTCTGCACTGAGTCCTTGAAGGTAGAAGAAAAGCTCACGGTGCTGAAGGAAGCACTCAAGCTGCTTGAGGACCCTTATGCAGACTTTGCTGATTTGATGGCTAAGGCCAGGAATCTCTGAAGTTAGGCCCAAAGGCCCTGAGACAAGCTTGAACCAAGGAGTTGAGGCCAGCATGGGCAACAGAGAGAGAGGGAGACCCACATCTTTAAAAAAAAAAAAATACAAGTTCTTAAGTGGTAACAAAACACCATAGTTAAAGTTCTAAAGCCAAAAGTAGGTTAGAATCTAGACTCTTAGCTATGAAACATTGGGCTTTCTGAACCTCAGTTTCATTAACTGAAATAATGGTGATTACAAGTTTCTTCAGTGTGGTTGCATAATAATTTTTAGGGTTTTGAGATAGGAAGTGGAAATCATCTTTGCATGTCTATGTACCTCACTCAGCCTTACAAACCAGCAGAGAATCAGCCGTCTTTAAACCAAGTGCTGTATGCTGTGTACTCATGTGCTTCTTCAAGTGTTCATTGTGTCCTTCTCCTCTGTCTTACATAACGCAGTGTAATAACTGTCTCTATGAAGAATTCTTTTTAAGTTTATCTGAAAATGGGCATTGGAAATTTAAGAACTTGTTCCCCATTCCTTCTGGCACCAAGATAAGACAGGCAGTTATGCCAGAAAGGCAGAAAATATCATTGCTACCATGATGTTTGAAAGAACTATATCATAACAGCATTTCTCTTCTTTGGGGCAGAACTTGAATACGTATTTGCAGTTTAAGCCATGACTACTAACATACCTTGATTAATGTGTGATGGCATCCAACCGTAGTCAATCCCAGAACTAGAAGGACGGGCAGGGCAATCTCTGAGTTTGTAGCCAGCCTGGTTCATGTAATGAGTTTTAGGTCAATCCAGCTACATAGCAAGACATACACACACATTCACACACACACACACACACACACACACACACACACGCTATACACCCATACATATTTTTGGTCAACTTAAAGGAAAGCTTAAACCCTTTATCAATAATAAAACTTCTTTCTAATACATACATAAATAGCCATTCAAATAATTCCAACATTCTCGGAC
Source organism: Sigmodon hispidus (assembly GCA_004025045.1). Lineage (NCBI taxonomy): Eukaryota > Metazoa > Chordata > Mammalia > Rodentia > Cricetidae > Sigmodon > Sigmodon hispidus. The sequence goes on along the minus strand of PVIH01015570.1, from coordinate 41,824 downwards.
TCTGCACAGCTCTCCCTACCTCCTTATATTTATCAATATTTTAAAGCCAGTTTTCAGGTTTTGCAATCACTGAAGTTACTGTTTCAAAAAAGTTAGATCTTCCCTGCGATCGGAATTCTTGTCAACACTGTTGTGATCTGAGAAATTGTCGTAGGTGAGCTCAGTCACTGGATTCAGATGTCCTTTAAGCATTATGCTATGCAAGAAGCCAAACAGCAGTTTGTGGAATATGACAAGAACAGTGACGGTGCTGTGACGTGGGACGAGTACAACATCCAGATGTACGACCGAGTGATTGACTTTGACGAGAACACTGCTCTGGATGACACAGAAGAGGAGTCCTTTAGGCAGGTGGGTCCAAGCTGTCCTTGTGCTCACGGCCTGTCCCTGTCCTCCTGTGTGAGCACAAACAAGCCTGAGTCTAGATGGCCGCCTTGTTCCCTGGGCAGCCAGTGAACTTGAGTGGTTCCTTTGATGCTTTCCTTTCAGCCAGGCTTAGCCCTGGGCCTAAATTATCCCCGCATCTGTTCCCTCTCCACTAATTTGTCCTCATTTCCAGAGTTGTCCCCTAAGTGCATTTGGTGACACTAATATGTATCTCAGTATTTTATTTTTAAAATAATTTAACAATCAGCCTTATGTCATATTTACATATTTTATAGCATATGTCCATTCTTTAAAAGACTTGATGAAATAAAAATACAGTTGTAGCAAAACATATCATTCTCCATTATCTTACTTATTTTCGTTGTGTGTGTATCCTATTTGGGCACTTGTGGAGGTCAGAAAACAACCTTGGGTATCAGCATTCACCTTGCACTTTGCTTGAGATTGGGTCTCTTGTACATCACTCATATTCCTGGGTAGCTCCAGTTGTCTCCACCTCCACTGTGCTGTAAAGTATGGAGATCACAGACCATCATGTCCTCCACATACAGGAGGATCTGGGATCTGAACCCAAGTCCTCACACTTTCATGGCAAACTCTTTACCCACCAAGCCATCTCCCCTTACATTTTCATTTTTACATATTTTAATAGCATTGGAGATTGAACCCAGGGCTTTGTGCATGCTAGGCAAGCACTCTACTATGTGCTACATCCCATGTCCATTTCAACCATTTTTAAAAAGTTTTCAATACTGTTGATTATATCCATTCTGTTCAACCAGTTGATCAAACTCTTTTTTTATTTTGCAAAACGGGATTCTGTACCCATGAAGCAATAATTCCCTGTTTCTACACAGTGCTACTGTGAATTTACGTATCCCCAGTACCACATGTAAGGAGAATTGTGTTTATCTTTTTTATGACTGTCTTATTTCACTTACCATAATGTCCTTAAAGTTTATCCACGTTTTATAGCATGTGCCAAAATTTCCTACCTAGGAAGGATATATTCTAAAAAGACCAAATATCTGCCAGGTAGTGGTGGCTCACATCTATAACAGAGCACTCTGGAGGCAGAGGCAGGCAGATCTCTGAGTATGAGGCCAGCCTGGTCTCTAAAATGAGTTCTAAGACAGCCAGAGCTACACAAGGAAATTGTATCCACAAAACAAAAGCAAACAAACAGAAAGGACCAAATATTCCAGAGAGTGTGTGTGTGTGCCATATTTTGTTTATCTACTTGAATTCCTTCCTTTTATATTTCCTTTGGAGTTTTCATACATTTGAACAATGTATTTTCATCACATCCCTATTGTTACCTGTCTTCAACTCCCTCTAGTGCCCACTTCATGTGACCTCTTCCCAACATCTTGTCTTCTCTTTTTATTTGTCTCCCATAATGAATATGTATGCAGATCTCTCTTTTATATCTTGCTTTTGATTATCTTGCTTTTGATTGTTCCCAGAGATTGTTGGATTACCTCTGTCTTTATTTTTTTGAAGGTACTGCAGTGTCGTTTTCCATAGTAACTCAGTTCTGAAGACCAGTAGTTTTTCAGTCTATTGAGTGTTTTAATGTTTCCACCCAGTTCTACCATTTAACTGTTGCTAAACCTCCCTTACCTCAATTTCCTTATCTGCAAAATGTGATAGTCACCACTGAGTGTAATAATAGTACAGAAAAATGATATATAGTAGCAGTTGGAATGATGAATAGTTAATTTCCAGCTGAAAGAATATTATAAAAGAAGCAGTACTTGGGAGGTGGAATCAAGATCTCAGTTTGAGGCATGACTCTCTTAGGCCATTGAGATGGCTCAGTAGGTAATAGTGCTTGCTGCCAAGACTTAGGACCAGAGTTTAATCTCCAGGACCCACATGGTAGATGAAGAAAACTCACTGTCTCAAGTTACTCTCTGACCTCCACATATGTGCTGTAATACTACCACCTCCAAAATAAATAAATACTGTTAAAAAATGTTATGAAGAATTGAGAGATAGCTTAGTTGTTAATATCACTTGTTGCTCTTCTAGAGTACCTAGGTTCAATTCCCCCCACCCACATGGTCACAACCCTCTGTAGCAGCAGTCCCAAGGATCTGATGCCCTCTTCTGGCCTCTGTGGGTACCAGGCATGCATGTGGTACACAGATAGATGAACATGCAAACAAAACACCCATACACATAATTGTTTTTAATTTAATGGGGGGAAAAAGACCCTGTCTCATAAACAGAAGAAACATGTCCAATTCACAGAAGTTTATATTTAATAAAAGTGTTTAGGCATTTGTTAACTACATCAGCTTTAGATTAGTTAGGATTTAATTTGTAGGAGGAAGGTATACTTTGTTTCCCTTTTCCTTATTTGAATCTGTATTTTTCCAGCCCCCTAAAGGGAGTGTAGATCATTCTTTGCATTCTGGATAGTGCTAAAGAAAAATCAAATGGTGATGGGTTCTCCTTAGCACCATTGGAATTCTGGGGCTTTTCTTAAAACCATGATATGCTGCCATGACCTTTCTTCCAGAGATTAACAGAGACCTTGAATACAATATTTTCAAACTACTAGTTAGGTTGTAATTTCCTCTGCTTTCTATTTTTCATTTCTTACCAATTTCTTTTAATCATTCCAAAGAATTACTGTTAATACTAAAAAGTATATATCCATATGCACAAGCACCCGCATACATGAGAAAGTATATGTATGTGCATCTATATTCTTAGGAAGGAATTTTATATAAGACATGATGGTGTTGACACTTAAGTCTTCATTTTAAGGAGGTATATTGCTCATTTATAAAAAATACACATATCCTTTTAGGTGTCTTGTTCAAATGTTGGGCGCCCATCAAGTACTCATTACATGCATTTATAAGACTATCTTTTTAGAATGAATTAAGGGCTGGAGAAATGTCTCAGAAGGTAAGAGCACTCACTGCTTATTCAGAGGACCTGAGCTGGGGTCCCAGCATCTACATAGCTTTGTAACTGCAGTTCCAGATGACTGACTAGGTGACCTCTTCTGGCCTCTGAGGACTCCAGTACTAATGTGGTACACATAAGCTCACCTAAGCACACCCACATAAAACTAAATATATGTTAATAAATACAGTTTTTTTTTAAAGAATGAGTTAAATGGATTTTTGTATCCTAATTGAAATGTTATAACCCTCAAATGAACACTTAGCAAAAGGAATCCTGTTGGTTATTATTTGACCAATAGTATGACTGTTCTTTTGAGGTTCTAATCATACTTTTTTCTTTAGAATTTGCTGATTTATAACCTCCCAAAAATGTGGCGTGGAATGTAAGGATTAAACCCACAGAGAGTGAGCATATTATTCAAAATGTAGAGTCTAGGCATGGTGATGTATGCCTTTAATCCCAGCACTCATTAGGCCAAGGCAGGATCCTTGTGAGTTCCCAGGCAGCCCAAGGCTACGCAGTGAGACCCTGCCTCAAAAAATAAAGTATAAAAGATGAAGCCTGAGTCATTTTCAAAGTTATAAACTACAAGTTAGACAAGAGTAAAGCAGTCATAAAAAGGAGATTCTGGACAAAATAAAATCCCTACATTGAAATCTAGTGGAAAAATTAAACTAAAATCAATTTTTACTTGAATTTTATTTTTGATGTTTCCCTTTGAAGAATATAGACAACAAAGTGTCTTTCACATTGTGGAATATCTGAAGAAGTTTGTCTGAATAGTATGAGGAACACAATTTAAGCAGAGTAATTGAAGTTTGGTGAGCTGCCCTGCAAATGTTGAGTATTCGAACTTTTACAGTCAACTGCTGAATACATCATGAGCAGTGTTTATTTATGTAAGATGTAATCATTACATGCTAATTGTTAAGACCTAGACTTTATTTTAGGATCATATATTATATATTCCCTTGTGGAAAATGGTATTTGTTTATCAAAAGATTGAATTTTGTTCTTTACAAGTTTCTGCAGGAAAATAAATTATTAATATGGTTTTCTTTATATCATTGTATTTTGTCTTCTAATACAGTGGTTCTCAACCTTACTAATGCTGAGATCTTTTAATACAGTTCCTCATGTTATAGTGATCTCCAATCATAAAATTATTTTGTTGCTGTTTCATAACTTTAATTTTGCTAATGTTATGAATTGTGATATAAATATCTGATATGCAGAATATCTGATTTGTGACCCCTATAAAAGGGTCATTTAACCAAAGAAGTTGTGACTCACAGGTTGAGAACACTGCTTTAGTAGAGTATAAGAATTTTATTTTAAAAAAATTAAGAATATTCAATTTTGTGAAACTTTTAGTATTGTCTTTAAATTTACAGTTCAAAAATATATATTGACTTCTTTAATAGGCATTTTTTAAGAGATTTAAGGTTTTTTTAATTTTTATTATGTGTATGAGTGTTTTGCTTATGGCTATGTCTGTGTGCCATTTGCATGTCTGTTGCCCTTTAGAGGCCAGAAAACAGCACTGAATCCCCTGGAACTGGAGTTACAGAAGGTTCTGAGTTGTCCTGTGGGTACTGGGACTCAAACCTCTGTTCTCTAGAAGAGCAGTCAGTGCTTTAACTACTGAGCCATCTCTCCAACCTCAAAAGACATGATCTTGCTGTGTAGCCCAGGCTGTCTTCAACCTCCCAAGTGCCGGGACTATAAGTATGTGGCACAGTGTCCAGCAATTGACACTGTTAATTGCCATCAAATGGCCAGGAAATTAGGACACTCCCCCAAACGCTTTTCCTTCTCCCTCCCTCTTGTTTCCTCCCTCCCTCCCTCTTTCAGCTTGTTGAAAGAGCCTTTCTTTCCATAGGCAAATTTGGCCAAAGTTAGCTCACTCTGCTAAAACAAGACTTTTTTTTTTTTCCTCCAGACCGAAGGGTTCTTTCATAAGGAACTCAAAACATTTGGTATTTTGAACAGTGATTTATTCAGACTTAGTTGACTGCACACAGGACCTCCAATTCTTGTTTTTGTACTTCTCACACATTAAACCTGAGCGTTAAATATTAATTACTTGATCTAAAGTTATGAAAAAAATGCAGCTATTTAGAAACTTTTTTTCTTGTTATAATTGAGAGAATGTGGCTGGCTTGTGACGTCTAGATGTTTCAAAACCAGATTCTTTAGGGGAGGTATGAGCATTCCCTTGGTGTCACCGAAGCACAGTACTGGTAAAGTCCCTCACTCCTGACTAAACCATTCTGAAAAAAATTAACAGTGGGAAGACACAAATTAAACATTGCTAAAAACATTTGCAATTATGTTTTCAAAGATAAAGCTCACTACCTGCAAGTTTTTAGAATAAAAGGCCATTTCTGAAAATACTCAAAATAGAAAGTATGTGACGTTAGGAGTATCATACTGAAGACTTTCAAAGTTGGTTACAGAATTAAACAGTGTAGCAAAAGCATCCTTGTCCCTACTTGCTGAATTGTTTCTGTACTTGAACATACTTTAAAAAGAAAAACAAAAAGTTTCTTTAATTCTAGAATAAAACCCTATTAACCTGTTGGACTATTTATTTCTGAATATACATAATTAGCAGAATGAAGAGCCTATGAAGAACAGGCTTCCATAAAATGGTATCAGCAGTAAGAAGAGGGATTTCTCAAAATAAGGGACCATTTTTCTGAAACATATTTTTGTTTGTTTAAGTGGTTTTGTTTCTTGTTTTTTTTGTTTTTGGTTTTTTTCAAACAGGTTCTTTTTGTAGCTAAGGCTAGACTGGATGTCATAGTCCAGCCTTGAACTCATAAATATTCTCCTGCCTCAGCCTCTTAAGTGATGTTAACATGTTTTTGAGAAATCATCTGGAGGACCAGAAACAATTTTAAAAAGCTCTACTAAGATATAATAGATTGTTTTAGGTTTGTTTTGGAAGTATTCCAAAATTACTGGGCTGAATTAATGAGATCTAAGTATATTATATAATCTCACCCTATCAACATTCTAGTAATTCATTGTTTGGGGTTTGTTTTTTTGTTTATTGTGAGATAGGATCTGGCTGTTTAGCATAGGCTGGCCTCAGAATCCTGATCCTCCTGCCTCAGTATAGGGAGTGCTGAGATTGTAGGTATGTGCCACTACCCCTGACTATTGTAACATGCTCCCTAGATGTGAAGATTACTATTGAGGTTACACAGTAGCAGTTGTTATAAATGTTTCTTAGTAGAGATTTGTCTTCCCAATTTTATAGAAGAAACCAAAGAGGTTAAGCAGTTTGTTTTGAATGCCACAGCTAGTAAGTGTCTTGCTGCACTCAAGGTCTAGATCTGTCTGACTGTGGTGCTTCTGTTGCTGTCACCACATATGGATATTTGTGATAGGCTCCACCTACTTTCAGAAGGCTAAAGGTAAATGAGATAATGTATGAAAATGTACTTTAGATGTCACATTGTGTGAAGTTTTCAAAGAGGCTGATATGGTACTGAGATCCTTAAAATTGTTTTTTGTTTGTTTTGTTTTGTTTTAAGCTTCATTTAAAGGATAAGAAGCGGTTTGAAAAAGCTAACCAGGATTCTGGTCCTGGTCTGAATCTTGAAGAATTTATTGCATTTGAGCACCCTGAAGAAGTTGATTATATGACGGTAAGGAGCAAGTTTAACAGCAGCATTATTGAGTGACTGAAACCTATTTGCTAAGTTATTCAAAATGAATTGTAAATCAAGTAGAATTCAGAGGTGAGCAGATTCAGAAGGTTGCAGTGTTCTCATGTGAGATTAGAAGTCAGAAGAGGGGGGGCTGGAGAGATGGCTCAGCGGTTAAGAGCACCGTCTGCTCTTCCAGAGGACCCGGGTTCAATTCCCAGCACCTACATGGCAGCTAACAACTGTCTGTAGTTCCAGTTCCAGGCAAGCACCAAGACAAATAAATAAAATAAATAAATAAATAAAGTTTAAAAAAAAAAAAAGTGAGAAGAGGGTTCTGTGATGGCGAGCGAGTGAGATGGTGTGGGAGGAAGACATTTGATTTTAATCTGTGTGTGTTCAGGGGTCTTCCTCTGGCTACCTCTTTTGTCGTAACCACCCTATCAAGGCCTTTCTCATCCCTGTCAAATTCTTCAGACCTTTTTCTAGACTCTCAATGTTCTTATCAGTAGAACTGTTATGTATTTCACAACCTAACTTCTGAAAATTTTTGATGTGGAATTTTTGATTTTCAGAGGGTGGGATAATTTTTCAACTTTAAACATGATAAGTCCTCATTCCCTGAGTACCTAAAAGAAGTACTGGTTTGGGTATTGCTCAGTGGCCCACACAAAGCTGCAGTCAGTCCCTGACATCACAAGTAAGTGATGGGTCTTTGACACTGAACTGTTGGTTCCTATTTAATTGTTCTAACACTTGTGGAGCCCTGTTTTAGCATCTTCTTGAGAGGCAGTACTTCTCATCATATTAATAATAATTAAAAGAAACCTTTAATGGCAGTTACATATACATATATTCTGAGGTCTGTGTGTGTCATAATTCTCGAGCTTCATGACTTTATTTCCTGGGTATTTATGGAGTGAGTTGTAGCTTTTCGTTGAGTGAGTAATGACTAGAATCTGCTGTCTTGAATAACAAGCAGGCACATTTTCTCCATAGCTCAGTGGCAAGGCTGTGTGCTATTAGTACCAATTTTTTTGTCATTGTGAAGTTCCTAATTTCTTCCTTGGCACAAAGGACATGACCTAGTTTAAGACCAGTGCTAGGTGTGATTTAAATGCCAGAGCTAAGCTGGGCTAAGCTAAATTGAGTTCTAGAAAAGCAGGCAGAGGATAGTGGACCTTGACTTTAGAGAATAAGAACAATTGACTGACAATGGAGAGAGCTGGCAAAAGCAGTTAAATAATAGGCATAATATAATTAGGGCCTAGCAAGGGGATGGAATAGATTTCATCAACATTTTGAACAGCAGATGTTCAAAAACTTGTACCAGCAATGTCAATAATGTTGATTTACAAAATAAGTATTAAGAGACAGAAAGGACCCTGAAGTTTTCAGCTTGTGTAACAGTGACACAGTGGGATGTGACAGGTTGAGCCCTCCTTGGTTGTGCTTTCTGTGCTGTGTGAAGCTGATGGAGCACATGAGATCATAGTGTGGGGAGCAGCTGCTTTGAATCCTACCTACCTTGTTTATTCTCTTATCGTCTTCTCCCCCCCAAGGGTATGTTGGGTATAAGTAAAAGCAGGAATACAGGATCAGGTAACTGATTTTTACTGTGGATTCAAGTTAGAATTTAATTTGAAAGATTTATTCTATTTTTGTGGTATTGGGAACTGAACATGGGATTTTGCATATGCTACATCCCTGACCCTTATAAGTTATATAAACTGGCCTTGAACTTTCAGTTTCCCTGCCTTAGATTTCACGATGCTGGGACACCTGATCTGCTCTATCAGGCCTAGCTTTGAAATGTTTTCATTCATATCATTCTAAAAATTCTTTTGAAGTATGGAGACATAATTAAAATAAATCTGCTATTGCCCAAGGATATTGCTTGAATAATAGAATTATCATTTTGATCAGTGACTTAATTTTTGCTAGGTTACAAACACCCTTCTTTAAGAATGTGATTTAAGGGCTGGAGAGATGGCTCAGCGGTTAGGAATTCTCACATACTTTCTCTAAAACAAATCCTTGGTTCTTGACTTCTTCTATATGTAAAATGTATACAGTTGGGTTTTTAAAAAAACAATAATTTGTATTTTAGTGTTGCTTCATACAAATGTAGGTGAAGCCCTTTGATTTATCTAGACTGGAAATTTAAGAAGATACTTTCATTACCATTGAGAAGCTTAGAAAGTGGCAGGTAGTGAAGAAATGAGAATCAGTGTAAAGCCTGAGATTAGGCTGGGTGACAATTCAAGAGTAAAGCAAAGCTCTGGGGATGTGTCACAGAAGATGGAGGTAAAGGACTCAAGGCCAGAGAGTCAGAGGCTTGGGGGATGCCAGAGCTGAGAAGTGAGCTAAAGGAAAGAAGCGCTCCACATGTGAAATAGATTGTTATGTAGAAAGAGCTTGAAATGAGTGAGGAACATTTAGAATGGTGAATGAATGTAGCTTTAGAAGTAGTAAGGGGACTGAGTTTGGAAGTCAGGAACTGTAGTTGGTCTTTTTTGTCAGACTTTCTTTGGACCACCAGTCCCCAAATAATGATACAGAGACTTATTATTAGTTATGAAAGCTTGACCTTGGCTTAGGCTTGTTCCCAACTAGCTCTTATAACTTAAATTAACCTGGTTAGATTCATCTTCATTCTACCATGTGGCTCATTAACTCTCCTTCATACTGTATGCCCAACTCCCACGGCCACTGCATCTCGCTGGCTCAACCCTCCATCCCACCTTTCCTCTCCTGCCTAGCTGTTGTCCATTCATCTCTTCACTAAACTAATCAGAAGGTGCATTGGGTAGAGACACACCTTCACAGTGTACAAAAACATTATCTCACACTTCCTCCTTTTTGTCCAAATAAAAAGTAAAGGTTTTAATTCTAACTAACAAAATAAAACCATATACAATAAGAACAATTACCAGGTAAGAATTATATTCACAATGTTCAGTCCAGGCAACTTTGGAAAAAGTACTCTATCATCTGTCCTATCTTGGTGAGTCCAAAGTTTTGTATGTAGGGAGATCAGCATATACATCACCTGTCTTATAGTTTTTCTTGGTTTCTTCCTTTCTGTTTCCAAGATTTTCAGGTCCCCCCCAGTCAAATCTGATTTTTATTAATTTTGAAGAAATCTATAGCTTTTTGTTTCCTGTGGATGCAGCAATTTCTTAATTGCAACACATTTTCTGACTTTCATTCTGAATTTAAGACATTCTTAAAATACATAGATTCATTTAATTTAGTAGTTTCCATAATCCAGTATCTCTCAGCAATGTTTGTTCTTTACTAATCAGCATTCAAAAACCTTCAAAATCAACAAAGCATACAGGATCCAGATGCCCTGTGTATTTCCCATCCTTACATGGCTTATTTTTTATATATATATATATATTATATATATGTATATATATACACATATATTTTATATATATACACATTTATATATAGATTACTTTTCTCTAAAATTTTTACACTGTTGGTTTTTTTAACCATTTTTTATGAATTCTATACCTATTTTCTTTTCTTTCTTCAGCACCTAAGCACATTTTTAAGCATACTGTACCTGTCTGGCTTATTGCATGTCTGTAGCTTTCTCTGACCACATGAGCCAAACCTTAAATGACCAAGCCATCCTCTACATGGCTCTGCTTACCACATGGTGCTGGTGGCTGGCTCTGCCCCTCTCAGGTTCATCCAGTAGGCTACCCCACTGGTTCTGGGCTGCAGCTGCTGTTTGCCTTTTTATGAGAACCAACCCTTATGCCCTCAGTTATCAGCAAAAAGCCACATCTATCCACCCAGCTCTGGGAAAGTGTGGCCCCCTGCTATAGCAGGTGTTTCTACCTAGTGCTGCTAAGCTGCACAGCAGGACATCTTAAAGGAGCCACACCTCTGTATACCATGAGCACCAAGCCTGCTTGAGAGCACAGTTACGAGAAGCCATGTCCAGTTCCATGTTTGAAACTTTTTTTTTTTTCAGCGTTTTCAGGCCCTATGTGAATATATATAACCTCACATTGGGCACCAAATATAGTCAATCTTTCTTACCTGAGGTTCTTTGGACCATCAGCCTCCAACGAATGCTATGGAGACTCAATAATAACTATGAAAATATGGCCTTAGCTTAGCCTTGTTCCTAACTAGCTCTTATAACTTTAAAAGAATTTACTTTATAATGAAGAAATTACTTTTAAAGAACTTTGTAAGAATTTCCTTTATAAGAACTCAACTTACAACTTTATCTTCATCTGTCACGTGACTTGCTGCCTCTCCTCCATACTGTATGTCCAGCTCCCTCCATTCTCGGGGGTTATTCTGTCATGCCTCAGGTTCTTCCCAAGATCCTCTTTCTCCCCAGGGAAGTCCCGCCTGTCCTCTCCTGCCTAGCTGTTGACCATTCAGCTCTTTATTAAACCAATCAGAAGGCACCTTAGGCAGAAACACATCTTCACAGTGTACACAAAGATTATCCCACAGATGTTTCCACCCTGGAGAAAGAGCAACATCTGTGTGCTGAGGGGTGTAAGGAAGGTCATGTGCTTAGAAAGCTCTTATGGGATTGCAGAGCTAATGAAGGGGGAAGGGAGTAGTCAAAGGTAGCATTCTTTTTCTTTCATACATTTTTAATAAAGATATATCACCTCTTCCTTCCCTTTTCTTCCCAACTCCTCTCCCTCTAACTCCATGCTCTTCCGTGACACTCGGATCGGTAGCTTTTTTTACTTTGACTATTGTCACATATATATGTATATGTATGCATAAGTATATAAGTCCAACATGCTAAGTTCACTTTCTGTTGTTTGTGTGTGTGTGTGGTTTCAGGGCTGACCACTTTGTACTGGAGAGCCAATTAAAGTGCTCATTCCTGAAAAGGGCTAATTCTGTCCCTCATCAGCCATTAGTGTCCTGTAGTTCTTTGTTAGCAGTAGTCCCCATGACACTCTCAGAGATGGCATTCTTAAGAGGGAAGAGAATATACAGAAAGCAGGAGCCTGTGTTTAGTGCTGAGCTTGTTTATGGAAGTGAAATAGAATTCTTCACAACACAGAATAAAGGTGTAAATTTTAAAAGCACGCAGTACTTGGTGGTTCATTCTTACTTCTGAGTTCCAGAATTTACAAACATTTTCCTAAAAATATGAACAACCAGAGTGATTGTTTATGAACAAGTTCAACAAAAGGATTGGTAAAAAGTGGATTGAAATGTTTGTGACAATTATTCTTTTCTTTGATTGAACATGTAATAGGAGTTCGTCATTCAAGAGGCTTTGGAAGAACATGACAAAAATGGTGATGGGTTTGTTAGTTTGGAAGAATTTCTTGGCGATTACAGGCGAGATCCAAGTAAGTTTCCTGCGGGTGAGGCAGAAAGCGGGGGCTGGAATTAAGGGAAGAGCCGAGTTTACTGAGGCTCTGACAGGAGGAGCCACACAGGCACTCACTCACGGCTCACCGAACATGCTTCCGTCCTTGCTCATTTTTATTTCCATGCATGTTTCAAACATTCCCTTCCTTTTCTAGAAATATAATACCATTGTCAGCTCAGAGGAAGGAAGGCTGCCTTTAAAGGAACTCCTATGCCACTGCATGTAGATCTTGAGAAGGCACATAAGATACTGCAAATAGTGCAGGTTAGATAAAGTAAGTTTGACCTAAAAGGGAATTTCCTTTCTTTAAGCTGGTGTCCTTTATGAGAATTGTTGCTTACAAGCTTAAAAAAACAATGAAGGTTTAAAGTTGTTTTCCTGGTCTGTTATTGTAAATGAAACTTAAGGCAGTGCTGTAGATGAGCATGTAAAACACTAGTCACATGATGTCTATCAAAGCATTGCCCTGGACTGGGCATGTGTCTTTTTTCAAAGTGCTGCTTGTATACAGGAAACCCCTGGTTTCTAGCCTTAGAACTTCGCAAACTAGGTGTGGTGGTACATCAAGTTCAAAGTCATCTTCAACTACATAGGGAATTTGAGACTAGTCTGTCTAGATCCTGTATCAAAACAATTTGTTTAATTAAAAATAAATATTCACTTAAAATTAAGAAAATTAGAAATCAGGATAAGTAGCAACACAATAAAAGCACTAACTTATTAAATTTGCAACAGTTTTAAGACAGATCTTTTAGTTAATGTCTCATTTTTGGAAATCTTTACATATTTATCCTTATTTCAGAATTTTTCTGGTAAGTCATTCTGCTTCATTATATTTCTCTTTTTAGTAAACTTTCAGTTCACTTTATTTTAGAGATAATCAAACTTCTTACTGGCTTCATGTGATACTCTTATATATTTGTGTTTTGGTTTTGCTCTTTTATTAAGCTGCAAATGAAGATCCAGAATGGATACTTGTTGAGAAGGACAGATTTGTGAATGATTATGACAAGGACAATGATGGCCGGCTCGACCCCCAAGAGCTGTTGTCTTGGGTGGTGCCCAATAATCAGGGCATTGCACAGGAGGAGGTGAGCACTTCAGAACTGCGTCTTCCCTTCTCACACACTGTGTCACTTAGAGGAAAGGAAGCTAGAAATCTCCATCCAAAGAAAAAAGAAATGGAATTACTTAGGATGGATAGGTTGCTGTGTTTTGAATTAAATGATGGAGCTCTTTCATGTTGTCAGGGCGACAAGGAAGTTAAGATTGTGTCATGTACTAATCTTAGGACACAGTCAATAAGATGACGGCTGTGTCATCCTTTGGAGGCTCAAGGAGATTCTATATACCTTCTAACCCTATGCTGACCCTGTGTGGTGATGTAGAGTCCAGTACAGATTAAATAGGGGGAAGAGAAGCTGCAGACAGGTACAGTGGCATGTGTACTAGTTTAGAGACTGAGACATTAATGAGTCCTTGGTATTCTAAGTAGTTTTGTCAAATCACTTTACTTAAACGTTTTATTTAAAAGACTTATTCTGGATACCTTTTGGTTTGTTTTGTTTAAAGGCTCTTCATCTAATTGATGAGATGGATTTGAATGGTGACAAAAAACTCTCTGAAGAAGAGATTCTGGAAAACCAAGACTTGTTTCTTACCAGCGAAGCCACGGATTATGGCAGACAGCTCCATGATGAATACTTCTATCACGATGAGCTGTGACTCCCAAGTGTGCCGGTGCAGATGGCCCTTTTGTAGTTTGCTACCAGCTTTACTTTTATGATAAAATATTAATGTTGTGTTTTACACTCTTAAGTCTTACCACATCAAATCTTAATGTAGATTATAATTTTTAGCCTTCTAGAAGAAAAACAAAACAAAAACTTGATATTTATTTCAAGATTTATTGAAGGAGTAAAACATTAATATTGTGCCATATGACACACAGTCTTTTCTAAGTACTCCATGAGTGTGGTACTGTGTTGTGGGATGGTTAAGTTCTATTTCCATACTTGAAAAAATGGAGGACCTTAGACATGTCTAAACAATAGTATTTAAGTAGCATGTGATAAAGTGATCAGTTTTTGTTTGTTCTGTACTAAGTAGATTTACTTTTGAAACTGACAAAAGACAGTGTTTTTAGGGTTAGTGTTATAGTTTAAAAGCCTTTAAAGGAACCTTCAGAAGGACTTAAACCTGATGTAAGTGTTGAGTTCTACTTAATTTTAAAATGGTTTCTATAAAGGGTTTTGGTGTATGAAATAGAACTTTATATTTTTGCATATGTATAGATAGGAATTATATTTAATGTATAACTATAGCATTATGGTGAGTGAAAATTGACATTGTCCAGACTCTTCATTTTTGACTGATTAAAAATAAACTGTCCTATCTTTTTATGTTTGTTTTGTTTTTTGTTTTTTAGTTTTTCCAGATAAACCTTAAATTTAGCACAGGTTTCTTTGTGTTACACATTATCCATTCCTTTATTTAGGTAGTGAATGTTCTCAAAACTGTTAATTATTCTTGGTCATATTCTTATTTTGCCTTTTTTTTAATAAAAGAATTATGTTATAATTAAATATACACCTGAGACCTTTTCAATTGCTCTTATATTGGATGTAATTTTACATTTTGGTGCTAAAAAATGTTTTGTTTTGTTGAAGGTGTTAAGGATCAAGCCCAGGGTCTCTGGCATTCTATAGAAATGTTCTGCTACTGAGCTGAGCTAAAAATTATATGGGTTGAGAGCTGTCCTCACTGAGCATTTAGCCACACCCAGACAGTTGGTTTAACTCACATTCAGGAATTAACGGACTTTGGCAAGGTGGAGAAAATTGGGTGAGAAGTTAACTTTTGGGATTCATGTCTTACAGACCCTTTATTTTTGGGTGAAAAGTCAGGTAAGAAATTTGTTAATTATTTTCAGGCTACCGTTGTCTCATAGAACATCCAGTGTGGGTGACCAAGCTCTTGTTTGTATTTGAGAAGAGCTCCAGCTTTCTTCTGATAGAGTTGACTACCTGCTACTGCCCTGCCTTTGCTGATGTCAGATGTAAATGCAAACTCCAAACTCACCTTTAATAGCTCTTACTTTCCTAGCTGATGTGCATGGTTTTTATCTTAACTTACACCATAGCTAGTTATAGCCATTTAAGAGCTGAATTAATGTCATCTTTCATCTGTCACTTTTCAGCCTCGCTGACATTTAAATAGCTGCCTTATTTTTCAACATGTTAACTGCTTTCCTTAGTAGATCCTCTAAAGCTCCTATCCCAGATGTCAGACTACCAGATATAAATTTCATTTTAGTCCTTAGTAGAAATGCTTCCACTGAGTTAAAAAGCTAATATTGACCAGTATGGACAGACATAGCCCTTTTATAGTTGGGCAGTGACTGACTTCAACCAGTTGAGTGTAGTAGTAATAGTAACTGTCACTCCCTGACTAGGTCAGTGCTAATCCCTTTCCTTTCTACCATGGTGCTGTGGAGAGTCAAATGTCTATGACTGCTCAGTAGCTATACAGAGATCACATGTGTCCACAGTGGAAATAAACTTTTATTATGATACATTAGAGACTTGGATGTTTTTGAACCAGCACGATTCAGCCCATCCTAAATGGAGATTTAGCACTGAGGAAGTGACTTCTATAGGCATTTAAGCAAAAATCACCTTCCAAAACAAAAGAGAATTGTTTTTGTTTCATCTTCTGTTTTGAAAGAGTTCACCCAAGCTCGCCTCAAACTTGTGATCCTCTTGCTTCCCGTACATTGGACAGCTCTCACTGTCCCGTTCTGCCCTACAGTGGAATACTCCTGAGAGTCCACACTAACTCCTTGTCGTACAGTCTGATTCATTCCTGGTGTTGTATAAATAGGTCATATAACACAGCTGTGCACTATCTCAGAAATGGTCTCATTGTCCGTAAAGTTGGCACTGCAATGGGGTATCCCTGCTCTAAGGAGACTGGGGGTGTAGTTCATTTGGTAGAGGCTTGCCTAGCATACACAAAATACACTTTTTAATCTCTACCACTACATAAAATTGGGGAATTAGAGGCAAGAGAATCAGAAATTCAAAACATTTTTTTGTTTGCTTGCTTGCTTTTGTTTTTTGGAGTGGTGGTACACTCCTTTAATCCCAGCACACTGAAGGCAGAGGCAAGTGGATCTTTGAGCCTAATCTACATAGCAAATTCCAGTACAGCCAGGGTTACACAAAGAAATGTGTTTTCTGTCTCAGAAAACCAAAAGTAGGAAGGAAAAAAAAAATGTCATGTGGTACAAATAAATAAATAACATGGAGACTGAGCTAGAGGCCAGTGGAGCTTGTCCTGTGATAGAAGGGACACAAGGTGACCTGGAGGCTCTGGTGTCTTCTGTGTTGCATCTTCAGGTCCCAGTAATGAGCACATAATAGACAAGTGTTGGATCAGTGTACCAAGGAAATGTTACAGGTGATAATTGACATATCAGTGTATTACACTGACTTTTTCTTTTTAACAGCTTGGTCTCTTGATTCCATGTTGTCTCTGATTCTATGTATGTGAAATGAATAGAAACAAAGGAGATTGGTGTTTGCCGAGGGATAGGAAAGTTGTAAAAAGGGTTGAGTGAATGCCTGCTTCTCTGTTGGGATTGATGATAAAATTATGTGGTGATCCTGGTGCACAACTCTGATTATACCAGCATTTGAAGAATAGGATGAAAAATCCAGGTCAACCTACTTTGTGGACAGTCTTGCCCTACATGATATCACAGCATCCCAGTGGACATTCATATAAATTAAAGACCTGCTTATGAACATCCAAGCCTAGAGTCAAATTCTTTAAATGAATTATTTTTATATAGCTCTGATATATCCTACATTTCTAGAATTTGCCTGCTTTGTAAATCAAAGGGAAGTGATGTTTTTATTTAACTTTTTCCAGTGTTCTTCAGAAAACCAGGTCACAGATGGCACTGCTGCCATCTTCTGGTACAATCATATAAGTTATACTGAAAGATTGATCCTCCAGTCCTTCCTTTGTTTCTCCTGATTACAGTTGTTTATGAGACAGATCCTACATGGACTTCTGGATAACAATGCTACACAATATTTGCAGCGGCAGAGCAGGTTTAAAGAAACCAACAGAGACTAGTGATGCTTCATGCAGCAAGCAACAGCAAGGGCCTGCCTGCACCTTGACCTATGTTCAGTGATGACTTCCAGTCATGTTACCAAGCAGATAGACCAATTCCAAAGGTATCTCAGCAAAGCAGGCAAGCCATGCCATGAGTACTGCTGCGTCTTCTCCTTATGCACTGCCTGGTACAACTGGAAGCTTAGAACCTGGGACCTGAGCGGCTGGTGTCATTTGTAAACCTCTGAGCTGAAGGTACAGGATAGATGAGTGTGCATTAATTTGCTTGCTTGTTTGCTTGGTTGGGGGGCAGTGTTTTGTTTTGAGACAGGGTTTTTCTGTGTCACAGCTCTGGCTTTCCTGGAACTTGCTCTAGACCAAGCTGGCCTCAAACTCACAGAGATCCATCTCCCTCTGCCTCCCAAGTGCTGAGGTTAAAGGCATGCACTACCACTGCCTGCTCAGAGTGTCTATTAGTTTTTAAAAACTGTATATGTAATCATTTTGTCCTTGCCTCTCTCAGCTCGCCCATGCACTCCCACTGTCTTGTTCTTTTTCAAATTCCCAGCCTCTTTTTTTTAATTGTTCTCTCTCTCTCTGTGTCTCTCTCTGTGTCTCTCTCTGTCTCTCTCTCTCTCTGTGAGTGTGTGTGTGTGTGTTCTGAAATATATGACTACAACCTGCTTAATTCATATACTACTACTTATGTATATGCTTTGGAGACTGACCATTTGGTATTGGATAACCAGTTAGTGTGTCTCCCCTGAGGAAACTGTTCCCCTGCTTTACACATTCCTTAATTGTCCGTAGTTCTTTGTCTAGTGTTGAGGCCTCCCAGGCTTCCCTCTCCACCTTAACACGCCTATTGGTACTGTCCTTGTTCAGCATGTTTGGACAGTCATGTTGTTGAGACTTTGTGGTTGCAGCTTCTGACATTTCTAAGACACACAGTCTCATAGCAAACTTCCAGTTGGTGTATGTAGAGAAGTTACAATACTTCTGACTTTCCCTTCCCAAAATAAAGGAGATATTACAGCATGATGATCCATCCTCACGAGAGCACTAGAGAGTTAGGATTAAAAACCGGGAAGGGAAGGGAAAGGTTTTAAATGGAGGCTAGTTCAAAATGAGAAATAAAAATAAAAAAAAAGGCCAACCCATGTCCTAAATAATGAACTAAAGTTGTATCCAAAACCAGTAATGTTGGAGGTGGTAACACACACCTGTAGCCCCAGAACTCAGGAGGCTGAGGCAGGAGGATTGCTTCAAGTTCAGATCTAACCTAGGCCACATATGGAGTACCAGGGTACTCAGGACTACACAGTCACAAGAGCTTATCCCAAAAGTAGTTTTAAGGGGCCAGTGAGATGGTTCAGTAAGTAAAGGTGCTTGGGGTTAGGGCCAAGCCTGACCAGAACTTGATCCCTGGGGCCCACGTGGTGGAAGGAGAGAACCAGCTCCCAAAAGTTGCCCTCTGACCTCCACACAGGATATAATATGCGTGTAGAACCTACATACACGCATGCAGGATAAATATCTTAAATTTCTAAATGGCAAGGGTGTTAAGGAATCTGGACACATTAGCTTCAAGGAACCAAGTGGAGGAAATAGCATCATTGTTGGGGACACTGATCATTTCCTAAATGCTCCAGTTATACAAAAGTGCTTATATAATGTTAAAACAAGAATGAAATGCCTCTAAGGTGGTATCACATATGTATTATGTTAAATATAATTATAACTTTAGAAGAATGAGATTGTACCATAAGAGGTGAATCTAGTTCTAACAGACTGGAAAAGTAATTCAATTTCTCTCCTCTTTATAGATGTAAAATAATTGGGTATGATGGTGCCTACATCTAATACTGGCACACTTGAGGTATGTGTTCCCAGGGATGTTAGCCCTAAGCCTGTGAGTTTTAACAAGCCAGGCTCATCCCCCCATTCTCCTGAGGGCCTCAGCCAAGTGACAGTGAAAAGCAGAAAAATAAGACTTACTCAGTGTGGCCAACTGGGAAGAGAGCAAAGAGGCCGGGGACTCCCAAGTCCTCCTTGAGGATCTGCAGTGAGGCTGTGTTTAAAATGAAGGCAAGAAAGAGGTGTATAGAAATCATCATCCCTGGGCAAGGTGTGGATCGCTGGCCCTGGGTCCCATCACATCTGCTCCAGGCGCTCCTTCAAGGTAGGTCTGTCAGAACTGTGTGGACTCTTTCTAAGAGACAAGTTCCTCCAGCTGGCACCAGGCTCCGGCCTTTTCCTTTTCTCAGCATGAGATTCCTGGGAAAATTCCAGTTTCTTGGGGCCTGTTATCTCAACAATCTGATATCCAAAGGAAATGGCACAAGCATATCTTCAGAATATCTTCATGGGTTATTTAACAAGTCCCGGCTGGGTGATGGGAGAGGGAGACTGTTTTTAAATGGAAGAAAGTAGCATTGTGGGGCCTGGAGAGGTGGCTCAGTGGAATGTCAGGCTTGCTGTCCCAGCACGAAGACCAGTTCAGATTCCCGGCACATGTATAAAAGCTGGGTGTGATGGATGTAAGCCCAGCGTTAGGGGACAGACAGGTGGCTCCTGAGGACCAGCTGGACAGTGGATCCCAGTCACTGGATATGCGCAGCAATGAATCCAGCTTAGATGAGAGACCTCAAAAAATAAGGTGAACAATAATCAACCTTTGGCTTCGACATAGGCATGCCTGCACTCACACGTATACACAGCACACACAGCACACAAAGTGAAAGAGTTGTGAGCAAGCTTGGCTTTGGTTGGCTCGGAGAGCCCTAGGTTCTCTCCTCCCATGGCCCCCTTGCTATAGCTCCTCCCTTTGCTCTCTGCCCTACAAACAACCCTGGGGGCGAGGCGGGAGGGTTCTCCTTCCCACAAGTTCCCTGTGTTCTCAGTTTCAGTTTCTCTCAGATAGAGGCATGGTAGAAGCCACAGCTTGTGTTCAGTTGCTTGTTGGCTTTTTTCCAGTCTGTGGGGATTTAATGAGTTATTCTCAAACATGAAGCACATAAAAGCAATAGATAATTCTCAAACCACCTGTCCATTCATCGTCATTCCTAGAGATACTGACTCATGATCCATGGCAGCCCAGCTGGACCTAACATGTGGCCAGGGTGGGAAAGCCTGGCTCAGGATTTTTTGAGCTGAACAGTTTTGTTGAGAATCAGGGAAAAGTCTGTCTTGTGCTTAGCCACGTCACTGACCTCTCTCAGGGGCTGTAAGTACTCTTCAGCTGTGTGTCAGACAAAATGTCACCAGTCCAAATGGGGCAAAATCGCACTCTATGCTTTTGTGTAGAGGATTGAACCCAGGGCCTTGAGCATGCTAAGACTGTGAGATGGTCACTGGAAATGCCCCAGCCCTGTGCCTAGGTTAGAACTCTGGTCTCTGAGTTGCTGTGAATTACTCTATTGGTTTGAAAACCAGGGATTGTGTTTTACACATCTGCTCTCAGAGGAAGCTCCTGGAATGCCCCAGGAAAGCACTAAGGGCCTGTCAGCACGCCCCCCTCCTTCCTCCCTCCCCTTCCACTCCCTCTTCTGCCCTCCCTCCCGCTCCTGAGTCTGTTTTCTTAGCAGAGGGCTATAGAAGGGATCTTAAGCAGTGGATCTTTACATTTCTTTCCAGCTCTGACATTTTATCTTTATCTGTGTCAGCAACTGGCTGGACTAGGAGTGTGTTTTGTACTTGATACACTTATTGAAAAAAATTCTATTTCCCAGTTAATTAAGAAAAAGTTAATTAAAGTGCTTTGTGGTTATAACTACTGACTCCACCTCCACCCCAGTGACTTTCCTGGGCACTTTCCCCATGCCCCAGCCTCCCCAGGGACAGACTAAAAGGAAGGTATGACATTGTTTTCATTCCTAAGTTACATAACCACTCTCAACATAGAATATGATTTAAACAGGCAGGGAGAAGCTTTTTATGAAAGGACTTAGAAGTAAGTATGATGGACTTAACTATTTAACTTTTTTTTTTTTTAAAGGAGGGGGCTGGAGGAGTCTTTAAATGTAGCTTTTATATAATGCTAGCAGTAAAAGAACTTAAATGAATTTTTTTATCTTTGAGGAAGTGTGATGTTAGTGAGTCTATGATACCAAACAAAAACCCCTTTCTTTGCTTCCTGCCCTTCCTTTATTGAACTTTTTAGGAATGAAACATTAGCACAGCCCATGGCCTACACTGTGAATTCAGTGTCCTGGAGTCTTGCAAACAGCTGCTCTGCCCTAGGCATCAGAGGCAGGCCCTGGAAAGGTCTCGCAGAGTCACTGAGGCAGCCTGGGTGAACCAAATATCTGTGGTCCTTGTGCTGTGGTTTAGATACATGTTCCTAAAGGGCCCGTCTGTTGAAGGTCTGGCTCCCCAGCCCCTGGCACTAAGGCAAGCTGTGGGCCTTTTAGAGGGAGGGCCTGGTGAATATTTTCTAGTCCTAGAAAGGCTTGTCTTTGAAGGGCATGTTGGGCCTTGGGTATTTCCTCTATCTCCAGTCACCATGCCGGGAGCAGCTTTCCTACCACACACTCCTGCTGTGATGTACTGTCACCAGACCCAGAGCAACCTCGTCAATGATGGTGGACAGAAGCCTCTGAAACTATAAGCGCCAAAATAATGCTTCTTCTTTTTAAATAGGTTTGCCTCAGGTATCTGATGAAGTAGTGGGAGCCTGGTTAGTACTCCTTGCCACGCCCCTCTCTCTCCGTCTTGCCCACACACACCCCATCTCCATAGTCAATCAGCCACTGCTCACTATC
The DNA here is from genome assembly GCA_004025045.1 of Sigmodon hispidus. Taxonomy (NCBI): domain Eukaryota; kingdom Metazoa; phylum Chordata; class Mammalia; order Rodentia; family Cricetidae; genus Sigmodon; species Sigmodon hispidus. The sequence continues at coordinate 19,583 of PVIH01015570.1, read as the reverse complement.
CATAGCTACTGGCTACTGCCTGGAACATCTCGCCTCCATCTCTGCAGTTGCCTCTGTGCCCTCCACTCACTGTTCCCTGCAGGGCACCCTCCTAATCACTTGACTCAACATAAGGACCGGAGTCCTTCCATTAACTACAAGTCTCTCCCCAACTGATTTCCTCGTCTTTCCTCCACACGGAACAGTACATAGTTCCTTCAAACACAAAGAGACAATTACACTAGCTGCTTCTACTCCCAAAGACATTCTTCCCTGGGATCCCCAGGAAGCTCTCCTTCCTTCCTTCCTCCAGGTTGAGGTCTGTTCAGTGTTTCCACACTCACACATCTGTGTATCAGTCCCAGACCCCTAAGCCCTGCTCTTATTATTTTTTCTAGTACTTGTCACCTCCAAATATGTTACATACTTACATTATATGTCCTGGTGTCCATTTTCGTTCACTGGAATATAAGATGAAGACCCAGAAGGTAGAGCTCCTCATTTTTATTTTATGTTTCTCAAGCACCTATGACTGAAACATAATAAATGTTCCCAAAACAATTTGGGAGAATGAGGAAGGAAGGAAGGAATAGTTAAGGCCTCACATCCTACCACTACACTGAAATATTTATCTTCTCTCTTCCAGAAGCTATGAGGCCTGCTTCGGACGAAAGCTCAGTTTCGGACGGTCTTTTGTCTTTAACCATTAGGTGGGGTTAAGGAGTTATTGGATTTACCCCAGGAGTAGATTAAATGAGTTTTTATGAGACCAGGGCCTGGCACACAGTCTCTGAAACATTAGCTATTGTTATTGTTAGTATTGAACTGTGTCCTAGGACAAAAGGAGGGAACACTGAGTGGAAATGAGTGAGTGGTGCGGGTTCTATGTAGATTTCTATTGCTGGGATGAAGCATCGCAACCAAAGGCAAGCTGGGGAGGAAAGGGTTCTGTCTGGCTTACACATCCCCATTGTAGTCACTGAAGGAAGTCAGGACAGGAACTCAAACAGGGCCTAGACCAGGAGGCAGGAGCTGACGCTGAGGCCAGGGAGGGGTGCTGCTCACTGGCTTGCTCCTGCTCCCTTATAGAACCCAGGACCACCAGCCAAGAGATGGCTCACCACAATGGGCTGAGCTCTCATCACTAAGAAAATGCCCTACAGGCTTGCCTACAGCCAGGTCTTATAGAGGTATTTTCTCAGTTGAGGTTCCCTTCTTTTAAATGACCCTAGCTGTGTCAAATTAACATAAAACTAGCCAGCAGTGTGCATGAGCGCCTGTCTCACTGACAAGCAAAAGCTGGAAGGCTGGAGGGAACATAGATGCCTGGTGGGTCAGACACAGAACTGCGAGACTGTGCCAGACGGGAAGAGTCAGTCAGGGAAAGAGCCTGTGGAATATAAAAGCCTACTCAGGGACGAGGCCTGTTTGGGGAAGAGTATAGAGAGTGAATTGTTCACAAGGCCCACACGGGAAAAGGATGCCAGAGACCAGGTAGGTGGGTGTGTACTCATCTGGAAAGGAATGACCCGTCCTCTGAGCCTACAGCCGTTAGCAGCAGCTGCAGCTATGACGACTGGCAAGGGGCCCTGAGAACCAGGCTGAGTATATTCTCTCATGGAAGAGGATAGGCATGTCTTTAGGCCCTCATCTGAGATTCCAGCTCCTTTCACCATCTTCCCAGCTGTGAGTAACTCTTCCCAAGCTACACATGGTCTTGGGTCTCGGGAAGTGACAGAGTTCACACAGTGTGAACTCTGCCTGAGGAAGTGGGTACTCTACCTGAGAAGTCCTCATCCATTCTGGAGTGAGACTTTCCAGTGGACCCTGGAGGTTGGTTGGGGGAGAGGAGATCATTCCAAGCTCCTGTGGTAACCTTTCACCCCTGCTCTGTGAGGAAGCTCAATCAACTCATTAGTTCACCGAACTAGACTTGGGTTAATTTATACTCTGCTCTGTCATTAGCGTCCTGTCTGAGGTGAATAGACACAGGCGTACATCTCCACAAGGGAAGTTCGTGGAACACTTGGGAAGAACAACTGTAGTAGAAACAGTGTGAGGACATTGAGTGGCAGAATTATCAGTGAGACTTTCATCAAATCTACCAACATTTTCAAAGCAAGAGTAGAAAGGTCCTCTCTATGCCCCACTAGCAACAAAACTCTAAGCCATATGAATTGGACTGAATCGTAACCTACCATTAATTTTTAAATATACTTTATTTTTATTAACAGTCTCTTTGGGTTTATGGCTCAATAAGGGAGCAGACTAGTTTTCTTTTGAGAGAATATTTAGACTAGAAATCACCTTGTGGCTAGGGAAAAAAAAAAAAAAAAAGGGAAGCAACATGGCATGGCCAAAATACAAAATGAAGGCAAGTTCTGGAACTGACTGACTATACCCATTCTCATCAAAACCCAGTAGGCATTTTAGTGGGTCTCTCTGAAGACCAGTTCTCATTAAAGCCCTTCTGAGCTCTAACAGGCAGATGATGGTTTGAAAACACTGGCATTTCCAGATGCAGCCAAACCACTCTCTACAACAAAAGGACAAGCCTTTGATGGCTCTGCATGGCTCTGCATGGCTCTGCAAGGTGGGGCGGCCAGCCACGCAGGGAAGCAGGGGCAGAAATGAAGAGCCTTTTCTGCATACACTGGCCACCGACCGACTCACAGCTCCTGGTCTTTATGCTCCATTGCTTCTCCCCTGGGCCCAGGAAACTTCACAGCTACTTGTTATTCTTTGATACTCGGTGGTGTTAAATATTTTAAAGCCAACAAAACCTTACAAACTCTAACACCTTTTTGTCCTGAGGCCAGCCCAGCCCCCTCTGGTTCCTAACTGTCTTCTCATTAGCCTGCTTCAGGACTACCAAATCAGGTTCTGACTACTACCATTTAAAAATAATCCAAATCCCACATCTCCAGGGAATCCTATTTCTTAGAATGTCGCAGGGTTAGAGACATTGGTCGACAGAGCACTTGCCTCACATATAAGGCTCTGGGTTCAATCTCAAGCCCTAGAGAGGAATGTAATTTTACACTTTTCAGTACTAAAGTCAGGAGGCTAGTGAAAGAATATGAATATTTTATTTTTATTATTTTGGTGGGTTTCATTGTTTTGAGACAAGGTCTCACAATGTAGATAGACCAGGCTAGCCTTGAATTTTCAGAGAGCTACCTGCCTCTACCTCTGCTTCCTGGAGGCTGGGTTTAGGCATGTACTATCATGCCCGGCCTTTTTGATTATGATGGTGTTGTTATTGTTGATTCAACAAGCATATGTAAATGCATAATTGTTCTATGATTATTACCACTTCTGAACAAAATGGTGGTTTTCCTATCCATTTCTTTAGTGGCCCAAATCAGATCCACAGGAAAGATTTCCTTGGTCTTTAAAATAAAATGGCATGGCCAATACTGCACATCTACCCTGGAGACTGCCTTCGGGGGATGCTGTCGGCAGGGCAGTGGGTACCTACAGCCCAGGTAGACGCAGACAACTGCGGGCATGCAAGTTTGGCTGCACACTACTGAGTGCTCAGAAACCCTTGTATTTTTTTGACACCTTGCTTTGTTTTGAGGCCAATGGTTCTCAGATTTTCATCAGTCCTAAAATCATTAGCATCAGCATCTTCAAGGAAGGGGTAGACCTAAAGATTCTCAGACCCACACACCTACACCTCCTGAATCCCAGCCTCTTGGGTGACCCGGGTGTGGAAAGTGTGTTGTTCATTTCATGGGCTCTGCATAGTGCTCTGTCTTTAACCTTTCTTTGTCGACGCTTTACCTGTGAAGTGTCCTTGTAAGGCTCCTGTGACAGCTCCGACAGGCAGGGAGAAATCCCAAACCTTCAGGGCCTCTTTGAATTTTCACACCTTTAAAAAGGGTGAGGAACTCACAAATGGGGGGAAGCCCAGCAAGCCCAGCACTCTCTGAAGGACAGCACAGCCAACTGAGGTGATGAGCATAAGCACTTTGACCTCTGGTAAGGGGACTCTCTTTAGGCAGGGAATGGTGTGCTAAACACCAAAGGAGCAGAGACGAGGCTCCAGGATATTACTATGAAGATAGACCAGGTACAAGGAGCGAAAACTCTGCACTCTGCCTGCTCAGCCACAGCCCTGTGGGAAGAGAACCAGAAACAAGGCCAAGGCAGACAGCAGCATCTTGGCAATTAGAGCTGCCCAGCAGTGGGTGGCATCTGAGAGGCATTAAGTCTCCATGGCTATGTTTCAGAGATTATTGCACAAACTCTAATTAGCATATAATGAAAACCCAGAGACAGATATTCGGGAGAAGCTGGAATATCAGAAAGAGGAAACAGACCACAGTCAATTCTCACCCAGTCTACTTCTCGGGCTGAACAGGGTAAATGCTGTCTTCAAGAGTCCTCAGCCTGACTAGTCGCTTCTACAGAATGAATGAATCTGTCTTCTCATGTCTTAAATATCTCACCCACCCAGGTGTTTTACTTCCTGGTTCAACTCCGTATCATAATCCTAGAGTTAGAATTAAAGGTGTGTGCTACTACTGCTTGGCTGTAGGGCTTGAACTCACACAAATCCAGAATGATCTCTATCTCCTAAGTGATAAGATTAAAGGGGTGGGTCACCATTTTCTGACCTTCACGGCTTGACTATGGATGATTCTGTTCTCTGGTATTCAGGCTGAATTTATTAAATATATAAATAACACCACATAGCACAGTAAAAGCAATTTTTTAACTTTTAATCACATCTATAATCTATTCATCATGTATCTACTTATTGTGTGTGGACATGCATGTGGACATATACATGTCATAGCATGCATTTGGAGGTCAGAGAATAACTTGCAGAAGATGATTTTTTTCTACCATGTGGGTCCCAAGAATTAAATTTAGTTCAATGGGCTTGGTGGCAAGCCCCCCAACCTGCTGAACCATCTTGCTGGCCCAAGCAATTTTTGTATTAAACAAGAGACTACTGAAGCCAACTTTTCTCAGATCTTGAACAATTTCAAAGCAGAACAACTCTTCTTCAAGTGAGATAATATGGCATGTACTTCACCTTAAGAACTAGCAGGTCCAAGAGGAGGGATCATAGCTCTCACCACATGGTCTCTCAGACCCAAGACACATTCAGAATCTCTGAGGTGGCAGCCATGGTCCCTCCCAATGCCAGCCCCTCTGAGTCTTCATTTCCCTGATGACTTTTCTATTGCCCCCTGTCCTCAGCCTTCTCCTGAGGTACCCATCAGCTTCCTTAGATGTGATGTCACTGAGATGGCGATGCTTAGAGCAGGAGAAGTTGTTGCAGCCCCTCCCCCCAGGGTCCTCTCCAGGGATGGATCAACCCCAAGGGGTGGCCAAGGTGAGACCAGAGCTGTGAGAGCTTCAGGAGGAGTGACCATACCCAAGCCTTGCCAACTGCCACTTTCAGGTGGTTCCGAGGCTGTTCGAACTTCCTGCTGGAGCCTCAGAAGCAGCCGTGAGAACTGCCCCAAACCTCAAGAGGGCAAATTTGAGATGGTCATAGCCTATCTGAAGGCTGTCCAGCCAGGTCCTCCCTTGTCCACTCAGCACTTGCAGACCCTTGGCTTTTTAAAATCCCAACAGAAGCAGAATTGTCAGAATTCTTAGACTACTTGAGCTTGTGGATTATATGTCTTTCTCCTGCCCCTATGACCACACTAAGCAGCCACTGTATGGGTTCTCAACCTGTGGGTCATGACTCTTTGGGGTAGAGTGACCTTTTCAAAGGAGTTGCCTAAGAGCATCAGAAAACACAGATATTTACGTAACGACTCATAACAGTAGCAAACTTACAGTGATGAAGTAACAACAAAAACAATTTTATGGTTGGGGTCACCACAGCATGAGGAGCTGTATCAGCTGTATCACAGCATCAGGAAGGTTGAGAACCACCAGTCTACAGGCAGAGCATATTTCTCTTTGGAAGGATAACAAAAAGAATAGTGCTGTGGATATTTCGCCTATTTCCCACTATAAATGGCCAGCAATTAATTGCATTTTGTATTTCTGTCTGAGACTTTTGGATGCAAATCTCGGACAGCTGTGTCATCCCACAAAGGAGACTCTCCCAAACCCTAACTAGAACATATCAAGGGCTCCTGATCATTCTAAGGATAAAGTACAGATAGTATCCTCCAAGGCCCAGCTTATCTTGTTTACCAAAAGGTCAATCAATGGTTTGATCAAACAAAAAGCAAAAATGCAAGTCTAGGAGGAAAAGTACTTGACAGCATCAGAAAAGATGAGTCCGTCTTCATCTGTGGCAAAATTCCTAGACAAGAAACAGGAAAAATATGTGTAGATATTTTCAAAAGGCAGACCTGTAAATGTTTGTACTGAAAACAGACAAGGATGGGAGAATAAACCAGCAAGATGCCTCTATGGGAGGAAGGGTGGGAGGGGACAAGTGGAAGAGACAGGAAGGAAACAGGGCTGGAGAGGTGGCCCAGCCCTTAAAGTCAGGCTCAGAAACAAATATAAGAAAAGAAGATGGACTTAACCTGAATACACATTGTTTTGTACATTGACATTCGAACCAAGTAAATGCTTCCTGTAAATAGGAAATTAAATTAGAAAGGAATCTATAAAATAAAAAAAAGAAAAATGACCATAACAATATATGTATCTGGCTGGCTGAATAAGCTCGTGGGATCTGTTGTGAACTCAGTAATGTGACTATAGCCTGAGTGGGCTGTAACTTGCATACAACAGACCTGTGAGCTCACCACAAGATGCCCGTAAGCCACTTGCAGCAGCTATTTGGCTAGGAGAATTGGTATTGGCATTTTGAGACTGCAATAGGGGATAAAGCAAACAAGAGTTTTGTAAAATTCTTATTCCAGAATTCCTGGTATCTGATAAATGTGATGCCCCATATACACACCAAGTGTGTGTGTGTGTGTGTGTGTGTGTGTGTGTGTGTGTGGTGAGTGGGTGTGCATATGGTGTTTGTGAATGGTGTGTGTGTATGGTGTGTGTGTGTGTATGGGGGTGTGTGCATATAACCATATGTGTGTATGAAGGTGTGTGTATACGGTGTGCGTGTATATATGTATGGGAATATATGTGTGTATGTATATGTTATGATGTGTGTGATGTGGGGGTGTGCATATGGTGTTTGTGAATGGTGTGTGTGTGTATGGTGTGTATATGGTGTATGTGTATGTCAGTATAGGGGTGTGTAAATATGGTTTGTGTTTGGGGTTGTATATATAGGGGAGTGTGTGTATTGTGTGTCTATGGTGTGTGTATGTATGATGTGTGTACATGCATGTCTTTATATGAGTATGGGGTATGCATGCATATTTTTATATGTGTGTGTGGGGTGCATACATGTTTTGTATGTGTGTAGGGTATACATGCATATTTTTATATGTGTGTGGGGGGTGCATACATGTTTTGTATGTGTGTAGGGTATACATGCATATTTGTGTCCTTGCTGTCAGGAATCATCATTAATCACTCTTCCACTTATTCATTGAGGCAGATTTCTCTATCAAACCCAGAGCTCTCCAATATGGCTACTCTTGTTAGTCAGCTTGCTTCAGGGACTTCCTGCTCTGCCTTCCAGTGCTGGAATTACAGGTGGGTCTCAGAGACTGTCCAGCATTTACATGATTTGTTTGGATCAGGACTCTCGTCTTCATGCTCAGACAGCTCAGAGTTTCGGCTGACAAGCTATTTACCAGGCACAGAAATGAGATTCTTGTCTGGTGGTGTAGGTGGTGCATGCTTGTAATCTCAGCACTCAGGAGGCAGAGACAGGAGGATCTCTTTGAGGTCAAGGCCAGGGTGGTCTACAAAGCAAGTTCCGGGACAGCCAGAGATGTTACACAGAGAAATCCTGCCTCAAAAAAAAAAAAAAGAAAGAAAGAAAGAAAGAAAAAGAAAAAAGAAAAGGAAGGAAGGAAGAAAAAGCAAAAAAGCAAAAAACTACATTCTTAATATAGGAAAAACAGATATAAGTAGAAAAACACACACAAAAAAAAAACAATTGTACAAAGTCCCTTGAATTTGAGTTGAAAATATCAATATGAATTTATGGTATGCTCCATCTTTAAAACTAACAGGGAGCTGAAAAGAGAGCTCAGTGGTTAAGAGCGTATATGAGGGGTACAGTTCAGAGACTGTTGGCAGGATGATATGTTTAAGGTTTTTACTGTAGATGTGAGAGAGAGACAGCCAGAGGCATTTGGAGGAGTAGAAAGGAATAGACTGAGCCTGACCAGCAGACTGGCCATGGCCAGGGCTAGGGAATCTAAAGATACTAGTTAGGGAGGTAGCAAGAGACAGAGGCTGGAGCATAGAGGAAGAGAGTAAGAAAGAGTGAGTGCATGCAAGAGATAGTTTGGGGTGGCGATGACAGGGAACCTGAGGAGGGTGAGTATCTGAGGGAGGGAAGGGACAAGAGATTGCTGTGGAGGCTTTGAAATGTTATAGCAAGTACTTTTCAGTATGGACTGAGAGAGCCTGGAGGCCTGGCATCATTGACTTCGCCATGCAGCCATAGGTATATGTGCCAATGCAGCCACAGGCATATATGCCAATGGAGAGCTATGTCCTTTCTGCCAGAGGGAAGGGAAATGACTCCTATTGGCAGACAGGAACCAGTTTCATAAGTTCCTGAAGAATGCTGGCTATTATCCACTGCCAGAAATCTCCTCTAGTTCATGATGAGCTCATTTCTAGATATTTGGACAGCCTGAGACCTAACAAAGAGAATGTGTTGCTCTCCCAGAGGACTCAGGTTCAGACAACAGCCCCCTCATCAGGTGGCTGACAACTGCCTGTAACTCCAGTTTCAGGGAATCCAGTTACATCTTATGGTCTCATTGGACACCCATTAGCATGTGGCAGACATGTATACAGACACACAAATACACATAAGATAAATCTTAAAACTAATGAAAAACTGTTTCTTAGCTCTGACCTCTAGAAAGTCCCAAGACTTATTAGCAGTCAAGTGGCAGCAAGTCCTGCTCTGGTGGCCAGGATGTGCTGAAAAGCCATTTCCCAGTGAGAGCAATGAAGGATGAGGTCTCCTTGAAAAACTGTTAACCACCAAATTTAGGACAAGAAATAGGGGTGGGGCCTGGAATGTCTGCCATTTCAGATGCCAAGGAAATCTATCACGCCCAGAATGGTGCAAAGGAGCCCACTGGAAGAGACTCCCTCTAGTCAAAAATGGGACAGCCTTTTAACATTAAAAGGTACAGCTTTAGTGAACAGATGTTTACCAAATATGTTTAACCCTATGAGTTCATGACACCAAGCCAAACCTAAGGAGGTCATCTTTGGAATATTCCATGTTTGAAAAGGCATGAGAAATGACTGAGTATGTGCTCTGCCTTCCCTGTAGACTATGCTACTCAGTCATCAAATAGGAAATAACAGGAAATAATCAGTTCATAAATCAAAGAATAATGGAGGGTCTTGATGAAGTGTGCACTTTGAAGCTGGGTTCACACATGGTGCATTTTTCCTAATCCCTCAGGCAAAGTGTCACCATCAGGCAACTGGTTGATGGTGGCACCAATCAGCAATATCTGCCAATTTCGTGACATCCTGGGTGTCCTATGAGATATACTTGCCAAAAATTTATTCAAATAGAATCTTTCAGAAAGGACAAGAGACAAAAGAACATATTAGAAGACACCACAGGAATGCATTTGGTACAATCTACACTGAAGCTGGAAATAATTGGGGGAACAAAAATAGTGTGGCTAGTACAGATCCTTATATTCCCACTCAGGTATACCAGTCAAATTCTAGAATTTTCTAGTGCATTCAAAGGACCTGAGTTCAATTCCCAGCATCCACATGGCAGCTAACAAATGTCTGTAATTTCAAGATCTGGCACCCTTACACAGTTTTACATGCAGGCAAAACACCAATTCAAACTAAAAATAAATATTAAAAAAAAAAAGGCATATAAAGGCCAATGGGGTTTTCAACATAGACCTGAAACAGGGGGCGAGACAAAAGCGGGACAGGAACACGAAGGAATTGAGAGCAAGATGAAATTCCATTCAGGCTCTCAACTTTATTTTTTTGGCCAGCATTTAAATAGAAGCTCAGTGTGGGAAAACCACACATAGCCTGGTTTAAGGGGAGGGGTTTGGGGGGAGTTGCTAGACAGGGTAGAATTACTATGAAAATCTATCTGTTATCAGTTAAATGCCTGGAGAGTGTCACCTTCAGTCTGGGAGGATCAAAGGAAACTGCCTGAATTCATGGCATAGCTTAAGCAATGGAGGGTGTAGCCTTCTGGCTCATGGCAACCTAGGGCAAGTCGCGCAATTGTTGGCAAATGGCTAACTATAAGGAAAAGGGAATAGAGGCCTATAAACATGGCTAACTTACAAACTGAAAATGGCTAAGCTAGGCTTTAGCTCCCAGAAGTCTGGGAAGCAAGTGTGCTCTGCACAGAGTTTACACCCCTATAATCAGAAGTTTCTGACCCATTCTAGGCCCAAGGTCAGACCCTCAGTCTCTTAGTCACAAAGAATCATACAGAAGCTTATATTCATTACAAGCTGTTTGGCCTATGGCTCAGACATATCACTTGCTAATTCTTACTCCTAAACTAAACTATGATTCTTATCTTGTTTAGCTACGTGGTTAGGTACTTTTCCTTAGAGCGGCACCCTCATTTTTCCTCTGCATTTGCTGGTATCTCTGCTCTGCTCATCTACTTCCCAGAATTCTCCTAGTCTGCTAGCCTCGCCTGCCTATACTTCCTGTCTGCCTTCTGGCCAATCAGCATTTTATTAAACTAATAGGAGTGGCAAATATCTACAATATACAAGAGCATAATCCCACAGTACTTCCCTTTTTCTTTTTCAAACAAGAACCCATAATCTAATCTCCTTTGTATAGCTTTTTTCCCAGACCATTAACTATAACAACTTGTAACCAACATTCTAAACAAAGACAAACATCTATAATCCATTTTTTGAGAATGTGGGCATAGTTCTCTAGACTACTGGGGGCACTGGTAAAATTTTATGGGGACCCTGAGAAAATTCAGGATTATTGTCAAGTCCTGACTAGAGTAGTCTGTGAAGCTGGGTCATCTCAGCCAGTCTCCTTGAAGCCATTCTAGATACAGAGCCCAGAGGAAACTGCAACAGAAGTGTTCTTAAATGCTGGATCATCTGGGCCATCCATTCCCATCTGAGGTTTTTCAGAGAGTCTTCCTCATTCAAACCTTGTTTTTTTTAACCCAGGATAAATCTACAACCTCTCATTGTATTTCCTTTGAGAAAATAAAAAGAAACCTCTTCTCCAAAGTAACATATCTTTTGGCTTCAATTTTGAAGACAAGGCATTTACAAAATATATAGGTTGAATATAAGCAGCATTTATAATCAAATGTCAAATACAAATACAAAAAGAGTATCCAGACTCTCTGTGTATTTTCTATCTTTATGTGGCATATATATATATATATATATATATATATATAAAACTCATTTATAAAGTACTTTCTCTATCCTTTTTCTTTTCTCTCCCAAACCTTTGTATATTTTTAAACATGTAAACCATTTAGAGGTGGTTTTCTTTGGTCTGAATCTGTCTTTATTGTGTTTCTCTTTTTCTGACCATACCTTTATTCAATAAGGTGTGGCTAGGAATCAAGGCTTGGCTATGGTAGATTGCCCCACCCAGGTCCTTGGTCTGTGAGAGGTTTGTAAGTATTCCTGACACTCCACTTGGTTGAGCCAACATGAGATGTACCTTGTATGGAGGCACGCCCCTGGGAATTCTCCTACTCTGCTAGCCTCATCTGTACTTCCTACTGGCCAATTAGTGTTTTATTATACCAACAGGAGTGGCAAATATTTACAATGTACAAGAACATAGTCCCACAGCACACCCCAACTTCCTTCCGTGGTGTGCACTATCACCACAGCTAGAGGGCAGCATTTGCACAGCCCTATGTCACCTGCACCACCCTGGGTGCCCACCACCATCAACTCCCCACAGCCCAACCTGCAGTTTATGCAGTAGCAATATGTAAAATATCAACTGTCAGTACCTGCTTCTTCATCAGATCATTTCATTGTAAGATTCTATTTCCCCCTCAGCTATTCCTAACTGAAGGAGCTACTGTGAGTTTTGATGAATGCCCCACCCCCAGTTCTTCCACTCAGTCCCTGGAATTATGCGACTTCGGTTCCACATATAAATATAAAGTTAGGATGACTGAAGTACTGAGGTGATTGCTCCATTATTTGAATGCTTATGAGCCTCAATTCCACCTGAGGGATTCTCAGGAAAAAAAAAAAAAAAAATCTTTATAGGAAAACTTAGAAGACATTTCTTCCAGCCAAGGAAAGCTGGAGAGTCTCACTTCTGACATCCCTTGTGAAGGGCAAAACCATCCAAGTGGTTGGGGACTGTGCATGTGCCTGTGAGGATGAATTTTTTACTAAACTCTCCTCCAAGGTTTTTACCAGACTCCATCTTAGAAGACACAATGCAATGCCATGAGGGCGAGTTTGCTGCAGGAGACACAGCAAGTGTGTAAGGAGTTCACAGAGCTCTTCAACCAACACCACATACACACCTGGGAAATGGGTACAAACACACAGACCTGGCTCCTTCTCTAATCTCTCACAGCTTGACAGCCAGGCTGCCTGGACCATGGTGTCTCGAGGGCAGAGCTGTGTCACAGACGTTCTGATCATGGGAATCCAGGTGACCAAAGTTGATTCCAGCAATACACTGGAGGAACCACCGAGGAAGCACAGGTGTGAAGTGAGGAGAACAGAGGAGGAAAGAGGACTGACCCTCCCCCACTGGGGACCCCCCCCCCCGCTGGGCGCATTCAATACCTACCTGGCTCTCACCTGGGCCTCCATCGCCTTCCAGATCTGAAGTCCTTGCAATTTCTCAAGTACCCAGCAATCTAACTTTGGACCTATGATCCCAAAGTGACATCTATTTTTTCCTTTGAACTTATTGATATTTATTTTAGGAGGACCAATTCTCTCTCTGAAAGTATTGGTAAGAGTCTTGAATTTTTTGGATAAATTTCCTGGGCTAACTTGCCAAACTGATAAGACCCAGGGGCAACAGTAAACAATAACATGCTCTTCAGTGTGAAGAGTGCAGTTGGTTTTTATGTATACTAAAATATATCTTTTAAAATTAATATAGGGCTGGAGAGAGGGCACAGCAGTTAAGAGTACTGGCTGCTTTTGCAGAGGATCTAAATTCAGTTCCCAGCTTCCACATGGTGGCTCAAAACCATGTGTAACTCTAGTTCCAGAGGATCTAACACCCTGTTCTGTCCTCCATAAGCACCAGTGCACAGACAAGCACATAAAACAGAACAATTGAAAAAAAACTTTTAAGGAGTATTTATAACTAGCCATAGTGACTCATGCCTTTTATCTCAGCACTCTGGAGGCAGAGGCAGGCAGATCTCTGACTTTAAGACCAGTCTGATCTACAAACTGAGTTCCAGGAGAGCCCCTGAGGGCAAACAGAAAAGCCCTGTCTTAAAAAGCCAATAAATAAATAAGTAAATAAACAAAAACCAGTATTTATCTAGTCTTATCAGAGACTACCCCTCCATCAGAAAGTAAAAGTGCTCAGCATGTCCATGGTGGTATCTGACATATTTTAAGGCCCTCATTAAAAGGAGGCACTTCAGTTTTATATAGCATGTAGAAACAAAGTCTGTTGATTTCATTCTCTTTTTTTAGCTTTGAAAGTTTTTTTCTTTAAATAGAATGTTTGAAATGACTTGTATGTTTAAGGTATTTAAGTATATTTGTATTTTTGTTTCAGATCTTCACTGTTTTATTAGGCATGAAAAGAGTGGGCATGAAGCTCTTCCTGCCCCACCCCCCAGCGCCCTGTGAGGGCCATGCTTTGAGAAACAGGTATGGTGAGTGTTTAGATTTTATTTGTGCATAATTTAGTGGTGTCTATAAATGCTGATGCACTTTGTACAGCTTTTTGAGAAATTTTATTTTAATATTAACTTCTAACAGTGATGGGGAAATTTATAGTGCATCTTTAGATTTGACTCACTAGTACACAGAAAAGAAAAAATACTGGACTTTATTCTTGGCCAGATTCTACTTAATTGAAATTCTATGTGCGGAAAGCAATAAATTTGCATTCTGTTCCTGTGAACCTAACCAAGTATGCACCATGATCTGTGTGAATGAAATAAAACTGAGTTCCATCCTTCCGCTAAATAATTGTTAAGCTGTGATCCTGTTAATAAAAACATTGCTGATAGAAAAAAAGAATACCTCATTATTTAAAAAGCAACATGACTGTTTTAGGGCTGAAGAGGTAGCTTATGGTTAAGATCACTTGCTGCTCACTTGCTGCTCCTCCAGAGTCTGGGAGTTCAATTCCCAGCACCACAGGCTTACAAAGGCCTGAGGCCCAGTTTGGAGGATCTGGCGCTCTCTTCTGGCCTATTTGAGCACTGCTCATATATGGTAGACATATTTACATGCAGGCAAAATACTCAGACATAAAATTAAAATAAATAAGTCTTTTTCAAAATACGACTAGAACACCCTAAATGTATGTGAATCTCTAAAACTGGCTAATCAAAGAATACCTAGGTGAGACCCTATCCAGCCATGTTAGTCTATAAAGTTCATTTCCAGATTGTAGGTGAAAATACAAATGAACAAAATATTTTAAGTCTTACCTTTGATGCTAGGAAGCCACATTTCAACTTTATTAACACAAAAGACCACAGCACAATGCCAAACACAAGCTTGAATCTATGCGTGTGTTTTAGCTGATGGCACTGATGTGTGTCACAGACCCTTGTCTGGTAGGTTGCCTACATTCTGCATCTATGTCTCATCCTCAGTGGGGTGTGGTGCTTTGGTTTACGCCTTCACTTCTAGGCTGGGTGGAGCCCAGTTGCTTCTCATTCTCCAGGACAGGAGCAAGAGCAGGATGTCTAAATAGTCAAGAGGCTGATAAGAAATAATGATAGATAGATAGATAGATAGATAGATAGATAGTAAAAGGCTTTAGTCTGGAAACATGTTGGCACAGGAGAAGCCAAGACCCCTTTTCTACTCTTGGAAGGGAGAATTCTGGAAGTCTGAAGAGCTATGAGGCCTCCCTATCTCCCTGTACCTCTAGCTTGAACTCTCATGGATTTAGGTAGGAAGGTCAGAGCTGAGGGGCAGCCAGACCATCTCTGCTCTGGGGGAAGTCACCCTGGAGTCCAGTTGAAAGTTCTGAGCCCTCCAGAGGATCTGCTTCAAAGTACCAAATACTGAGCTTGCCTGGCGAACACAACTCAGGATTGGGCGCTGGGGGCAGAAAAGGAACAGGCAAAAGTCAAGGGCCAGGACAACCAGCATTACATGGTACTGCCGTGGTCGCCTGTTCCTACCATTAAAGCGTGTCTATGGGAGCACTAGTGAGCGGAAGCTACCACAGGAAGCTTCCTGTCAAACCAAGAAGTGCCCAGTTGGCTAAAGCTGATACCAGCCGCTGCACCCTATTGACCAACAGGGGTCGCTGTTCCCCTAACAGCTCAAGGCTTGCCTTGAACCAAGGGCACCTCTCCGAAGACAGATGGCGAAGAACACGCAGTAAAAGTGGAGAAAGAATGAAAGAACATTAGGAGGTTGGCCCTGGCTGACTCTACTCCTCTGGTGATAACAGCTTCGGCCAGTTCCAGCCTTACTCAGTAACACCCATGTTTCCCCGGGACTCAGGAATCTGTTCTATTGATGCAGGCCTTTCCCAGTACAGTGCCTAAGAGAATAAATGCTCTCCCACCTGATTGCCATCTCCTCCTCACCTTCTTCTAACAGGGGGACAGGATGGCCTTATCCACAGCTAGACACAACCACACGGTGGGAGGGTGGTGAGGGAGGGTTTTCTTTGCCTCTGGACACACACACACACACACACACACACACACACACACACACACACTCCTCCCTTCCCGTCTCAAAGCCTGGCTCTGCTAACCACTCCTGTTCTTTCCTCTTTAGTTCCTAAACAGCCTTTCATTGAACAGATGTTGCAGGAGCTCTGTGACGCTTCACTTCCTGCACTGACATCTTTTTAGCCCTCTGTTATTAAATCCTGCCTGGGACCTCATTTTTCCTCCTCTGCTCTATTTAACTATAAACTCTGTAAGAGCATGGGCTTCTCTAGGAGCCGTCAATGAATGTCCCACACAGGCAAACACAGGCTCTGGAAGGAGGCACTAAGTATAGGCCTGGGAAGGCAGTCTCAGCAGAACCACTTAGCTCTCTGGGAGTTGTGGAATCTCTTTGTGAGTGCCAGGCCCCAGGCTACCTTACGGGGATTAGACAGGAGGCTGTGCTGGTGAAGGCTGTGATTACAGTAGTTTCTTGTAGTCAGGGTGTGCACTGGGGCTGGGGTGAGGGGGCATATCCATTGTATTTCTTAGCTCTTCGTGGTTATGACAGCTGACGAAAGCTGGTATGAGGTCTGTCTGTGTAAACCTCAGATGCCAGCCAGAGGTTAAGGCATCAGCTGGGATGGGCACTGACTACCCATGCATGTGTATCTATGTGAAGATCAGGTGAGAAAGTCCCAGACTCTCTGCCAATGTTGAAGGATGGCAGCTTCTCTCTAGCCGGTGGCCACCATAAGGAGTTAACTGGGCATATAGCTTACAGTCCTCTATTCCCCAAGATTCCATGCTGCCTTCAGAGAGATCAGGGGGACATGTACAGGGATATTGGGATGTTGTTATTGTCATGAACTCTCTAGGGGAAAGAGACAGCTGGATGCACTGAGGACCAGAAGCCTCTTTCTCAGAGAGGAAACAGAGCCTCACTGAAAGTGACTTGCTCAGTGTCATTTCTGCGGTCCTTTAGAGACAGGTTTGAATCATAGCCCTGCATCTCAACTGACTGTAAGAGCTGGAACAAATCCCAAGCCCGGGGCCTAATTCGTGCCACTGCTCTTTGCTGTAAGAGTTAGAAGATGAGATGAACACTAAGTGTCTGTCCTGCATGGCAGTTCAGGTATCTAGCACCATGTCCCTACACAGAGTGACAGCGCTGCCTCTCCCAGACAGGCTGACTGCTCAGAGGAAGTGCACAGCTGTGGCCTGGGTGTCAAGGCTGCTTAAAGGCTTTAGGAGAGAAAAGAGGGTGGGTTGTGAGGAGAGGAGGTTAAAAAAAAACTGAAAGGTGAAGTTCAAAAGATCTTATCATACAAGAAAGTTCTGGGGCCAGGATGTAGCTCAGTAGGTAGAGTGCTTGCCATGTGTGCATGAAGCCATGGGTTGGATTCTTGGTACTGTACAAACCAGGAGCAGTGCTTGCCTGTATTCTCAGAAGAGTAATCAAGAGGGTTTCTGATTCTAGTTCAGGCCTGGGTTTCAGAGTAAGACCCTGTCTTTAAAAAAAAAAAAAAAAAAAATCACATAGTAAGTTCCAGAACAGCCAGGGCTATGTAATGAGTTCCTGTCTCAATATATGTATATATCAGCAAATAATAAAAAACAATTTAAAAATCAAACTACCAAATAATAGTTTTAAAAAAAAAAGATTCATAGGAGGCTTTGAATTCAAGAAAAGGAATGGCCTGGAGCCTGAACCACATTCCTTGGCACTTTTCATTCATTTTCCCATTTATTCCAGAGATGTACTGAGCATCCCACACAGGGTCACAACATCCTGTCTAGATGCTGCTAGGAGAGGGCTAAGTCCCAGTTGTTCTGGTAACCAGGGAGATAACACAAAAAGACACCACCAGAGTAAAAATGGCTGAGTGTTTAGCTGTGCTGGCCATTCTGGGGGAACCCTGAGTAGACCTACTCAACACATATCTCCTTTTTATTTTTTAACTGTTTTTAGGGCTGAGACCAACCTATTTATATCACTTTATAAGCTAATGTTTTTGTTTAGTGGGATGTCATGAACATCTGCACTGATGGTTATGATGCATCTTCAGTAGAGTGATGCCTTATTTAATTGGATTTGGACATTTAGGTTATTTTCACTTTTCCCCTTGTGATAAGTAATACTGTTATGAATATAGTTGTCTTTAATTGTTTCTAGTCTTTCTTGTCACTTTCTTCATGTAGATTGCTAGTTACAGGGCCCTAGGATTTAGTATAATGATGTTGAGAAACTTGCTCAAGGGGGCTGGAGAGATAGCTCAGCGGTTAGAAGCACTGACTGCTCTTCAGAGGTCCTGAGTTCAATTCCCAGCACCCACATGGCAGCTCACAACTGTCTGTAATTCCAGTTCCCAGTTCCAGGCAAACACCAAGGCAAATAAAATAAAAAGTTTAAAAGAAAAAGAAAAAGAAAAACTTACTCAATAATTCAGCAATACTTGCTGACCCAGGTGGCTTTCTGAGATGATTTTTTGGGGGGTATCTACAACAGCTGTGACATCATCAATCCTTAAGCCTGTGTGAAGATCTGGAAAACAAGACCAGGGTAGAATGCTTTGCATCCTAAGTCTTGGGGCACCTTGGGGCAAGTCTCAGCTCTTTGCTTGTTAATTCTAGCTGTGATCATATCAGTTTATAGAATGATTTTATTTTGGGCAGCCAGCTCACAAATAATGACATGGAGACTTATTGATTTTGAAAGCTTGGTTGCTCTTTGGTTGGCACTAGCAGAGATTCTTGTCTCTCTAGAAGCTGAGGCTTTAAGGTGAAATCTTAGCATGTCTGTGCCAACCCTGGAACAGCCAATAGGAGCTCTGTAGAAATGATGGGTCAAAGGGCCAAGGTCAATCCCAAAGGCAAAGAAAGTCACAGATGGATTAGGTGCAGAAAAGTGGAGAAGTGATACGGGCATAAAGGAAGGACAGTGAACAGGAAAAGGAAGAAGGAGAGGAGCTGAGGATGAGAGCTAGAAGAAAGGGTTGGTTCTGTCAGTATCTGAGGGGAAGGTGGGTTCAGTCAGCACAGGCTAGCTGAGAGGTCTTCTGGTAGTGGTCCAGCATCTGGATCTCACTGTGTGGTGCTGGACAAGAACCTCCCCCTTGGAGGACACTAGTATACCCATCTGCAGAAGAAGCTGGTATCTGCCCATTGTAGGCACTCTCTGATCTGACAATGTCCTGAAGAAATTGAATGGCTTCCTAGGCTGTTCCCTGTGGGGAAGTATAAATACCCTACTCAAATGGTTTCTCTTCT
The DNA here is from genome assembly GCA_004025045.1 of Sigmodon hispidus. Lineage (NCBI taxonomy): Eukaryota > Metazoa > Chordata > Mammalia > Rodentia > Cricetidae > Sigmodon > Sigmodon hispidus. The sequence continues at coordinate 445 of PVIH01015570.1, read as the reverse complement.
GGAGACAGAAGACAAGATCTTCCCTGGGGTGCTTCAAAAGTCTAGGATTTAGTGGAACAATAAATTCAGAGGGAAGGGACTTGCTTAAAGAAAGTGATCATGGGCAATGTAGGGGACAGGGAAGCGCAGAAGTGGCAAGTCAAGCTGGGACCTCCAAGTCAGGGACTGCTGGTCACACTGCACCTCAGCAAAGACCAGAAAGGGGATCTGCTCTAGCAGCCGGAGTTCCTTCATGTGACCTAAGGAGGAGAATCTAGTCTTCAGTCCTTGCTCATCACCCTGTCCAGATGTCCTGATGGTGCAGACTGGGTTCTGTAACGACAATGCTGGGAGCACCCTGGTGTCTGTGAAGGAAGGAGGGTGTGGGGAGCACCCTGGTGTCTGTGAAGGGAGGAGGGTGTGGGAGCACCCTGGTGTCTGTGAAGGGAGGAAGGTGTGGGAGCAC